>CAKNYM010052425.1:234742-251645 GCA_932195095.1 Andricus curvator
TTTCGTCGGAAATCGATGTAAAGTTTATCTTCTGTTTTTTCTGTGTTTGCACCTAATTACTGCACGGAAAAGTGTTCCATAGGTGAGTAAAAGTAGACTCAATTTGCTGTGATTACAAAAAAAGAACAATGTCAAAAAAGTGGAGTTCAATTTTTTCAAAATAAATCGTGTCAGGTTCAGGTTCCGTTATTGATACCGGAGGATGAAATAGAGTCTATAAAATTTTCGTACATCTGAAAAAATAAAGTCTTTTAGTCCTATTATTTTGGGAATTGCAAGGTTTCAAAAATTCCAACTTTTTTTGCATTTTTGACTAAACGGCGAAGTGGTGTTTTTGGAAAATACCTCGTTTCCTGTGAATCCCACGACAAAGTTGCCACAGAATAAATGAAAGTGGAGTCAATTTAGCGTAAATTCGAAAAAAGTGTCCTAGCATAGAGAGGCACCTGAGTGTACCGTAAAGTAGAACCACGTTCATATTTCTAAGTAGAAAATTAAAAACATAATATTCACAAGTCAATCTGTGCAAAAATTTATTTTTGAAACAAAAAGGCTAAGAAACATTGTGAATCCAAAAATCAGTTATTTTGAAAAACACATTCAATAAGGTCAGTATATGCAAAAAGAATTGCACAGAAAGGCCTCAAAATATGTTTCGAAACAACTTTGTAATCGGCTCATTAGAGACAAGTATATAACAAGAAGAAAAAAGAGGGAGAGAATTAGGAAAGAGACAACCAAGCCATCCTCACTCTCTTATCCTTTCTCTTTCTCCGTCTTTTTTATACTACTTTTGAGACCAACATCAAAAGCTTGCTATCACCATTTATGATTACTTTTTGGCCATTTTTTAAGTATTTTTGTGGCAAAAAAGTGATTGTCATTGATTGAAAATGTGTAATATGTTTTTTTATCCATAAACAAATATTTTTATTAACAATTGTTCATAACAAAGTCTTATCATAACCACTGTTGAGTACTTTTTCAGTACTTTTGTGGCAAGAAAGTAATTATAATTGATTAAAAATGTGATATTTTTTTTCATCAATAAACAAATAGTTTTTTAATAATTGTTTGTAACAATATCTTCTACTGAATATTTTTTCTGCATTTAATTTCATGCTCATCACGGAGACACTTGTAATTTGCAGTGATTTCTGTAAATTGTACATAATATTCTGTGACCATTTGTTCGCATTAAAAATCAGGAAGTAATTGATTAGTTGAAAGTAATTACATATCAAATGTAATTCATTATTTTTAAGAATCAATTAATAAAGATGTAATTAAATAAATTTGTTTGTATCTAAAAGTTCTTCAAATAATTTCATAAAATAGTTCAATACTCTAAAATTAAGTAATTGAAAAATAAAGAGTTGATCAGTTAATGGATTAAAAAATTATTATTTATTATTAAATTTGTTAATTGAATGAATTAAGGACTTTATGCATGCGTTTGAAATTGTTTTCCATTTTTTTTCTAAATTAACACACACTCGGACAACACTCAAGAGATTGACCTGCGAAAAGAGTGAAGCAAGTATGGAATTAAATGCAGAAAAAGTATTTATTAGAAGATATTGTTGCAAAACAATTATAAAATACTATTTGTTTATTGATAAATATATCACATTTTTAATCCAATATAATCACTTTTTGTCACAAAAGTACTCAAAAATGGCCAAAAAGTAATCATAAGTGGTGATAGCAAGCTTATATTATAAGAAATTATTCATTTATTAGTGAAAAAATACGTTCTACTTTACGGTACATTCAGGTGCCTCTATGCATGAAGAGTGCACTTTTCAAGGTCATATCTCGTGACCTTTTAGGGCTAGGACACTTTTTTTTTGTTGAACTTACGCTAAATTGACTCCACTTTCATTTATTCTCTGAGAACTTTGTCGTAGGATCCTCAGGAAACAAGGTATTTTCCAAAAACACCACTTCGCCGTTTTTAGTCAAAATTTAAAAAAAAATGGAATTTTTGAAACCTTGCAATTGCCAAAATAATAGGACTAAAAGACTTTCTTTTTTTTAGATGATAAATCATCATTTTTATCTTTCAGAATTGTCTTCAAGTGTAATTTTGAAAATATGAACTCATATCTCTCATTAGCTTAAAAAATAATCCGGTCTAAATATTTCGTCTCTAGAAAATAAGTGCTGTGAAATATAAGCCAACTTTATGATCAAATATTTGCATAACTAAAAAAAATATTGGGTTGATTTTTATTGGGATACATAAATTCACTTTTGAACTATGTGACCATTAATTTTTGTTTAATTGTTTCTTATATTTTCTTATTTATAGTAGTTTTACTGAAAAATGTCACAGTCGGGTAGCCCCGGACATTTCGAGGCGGGTACCTGCGGACAGATTTTTTCATGCTTGATTTCATTTGTTTTCTGTCAAAAATTGTCAAATGATAAATAGACACTAATAGCCTAAATGAATTAAGACTGTTATAATCTACATCTATACTGATTTTCTTACTTTCGGTGAGTATTTGTATTCTGTTTAAGCTAAAGTAATGTTTTTAATAAAATTATATACTTGCTCCTTACATTTTTCATTTTCATATTCTATTTTTTGTTCAATAAATTTTTTTTTGTATGTTTCAATATATACAGTTTTGCAGTTTTAATTTTAGAAATACATTTTTCATTAATTAAGTACGATAAAATAGCCAAATATTACGAAAATCTCTGTGTCCGGGGCTACCCGACAGTATTTTTTCTTAACCTATTTTAGGTCTCATTTCAATTGCCCTTTTTTCTTTTACAGCAAGTTTGTTTCTTATACATCTAATTGCAAATTGTAACTAGAAGCCCTGACATTATAACTAACTTTCTATATTAATATTTTGATCACTATCAGCTAAATTATTACCAAAAAAGTTTAAGTTTCTATTTCAACCTCCGGTATCATCAACGCAAACTGAACCTGACACGATTTATTTCGAAAAAACTAAACTCCACTTTTTTGCCCGCAAAAACAGACAAAAATGATTAACTTTGAGGGGTTCTAACTTATGACCTATTACAGGCAGGACATTGTTCTTTTTTGTGCAAAGGTACACAGTGTTTTTTGAAACTTATAGTGATTTTTCGCTGAAAATCCAAAAAAGTGGGGATTTTTTAATATATCATAACTCGAAACTTATGGGAGATAGCGGATTATTTTTTCAACAAAATTTGTTCATAATTTTGTCCTCTTTCTTTTTTTTTTGTGGGACATTTTGCTCTAAAATGCAATGGGAATTATCCGTCCACGCATAAGTAACTTTTGGAACTGTTTAAAAAAAAACCCGGTTTGCAAATTGATCTGTTCTAGCACATTTGATATGTTGAAAGGGACCCCTTAACGAAACTTTCTCATCAAAAACATTACACGGTGTGCCTCGACTGACTTCAACTCAAAAGGGCTTGCATATGCCGGTTTTTTTCTGAATATACTTCTGGGATGCCCCACGATCATTTTGAGCCCAAAAAGACAAAAATCGCTTGGGCCCTTTTTGATAAAACTTTATTTTTTATTTTTTTTGCAGAGGTTAACATATTTTAATGAAAATAAGTTAAACGTGGAATTTCATTGGCTCGAACCATTCAGTTTGGCATCCAAAAAAGGGCTACAGGTGCTGAACATCTTACGAGAACTGAGACCCTTCAATATTTTTGAAAAATGGTGAAAAAAAAATCAGTTTTTTGAAAATTGCCTTATTCTAGTTCATCCTATGTCCCAAACACCTTAACAAGAATTAAAGTTTTGGGGAAATAACTTATTCCCTATGCATATCTGGTAAAAATGGTCGAATAATTAATTAAAGAAGATTTAATTTTGAGTAGATCTAAAAAAAACATTGCTCTACCTCTAACAGAACCAAAATTATGGCCTTTTGAATATGACCCTTTTTTTTAGGAAATTTTGTTTGGCATCAATTTTATAAATAACATTTCTCGTTTTTCAAAAGAATGCATTTCCTCAGCGTTTTAGGTCAAAGTTGCCAGTAAGACAATAAGTTATAAGACTTAATTTTGAGTAGATCTAAAAAAACAATGCTCTAGCTGTAATAGAAACAAAATTATGGCCTTCTGAATATAGCCCTTTTTTATGAAATTTTGTTCAACATCAATTTTTTAAATAAAATTTATCGTTTTCCGAAAGAACTCATTTCCCGAGCAATTCAGGAGAAAGTTGCCACCAGATAGGTTAAGGAGGACATGATTTTTAGCAAATCTAAAAAAAAATAATGCTCTAGCTATAATCGCATCGAAATTATGGCCTCCTGAAAATTACGCTTTTTATGGAATTTTGTTGATTTTTTTTTTTAATTTTTCGTTTCTGGAGGATGAGACATGGAAAAATGTTTTTATCATATTGTGTATCTTGTGCTTGAATTAAATGAAGACTTAATTAATTTAATTATGAACTAAAAACTTTTATTAAAGATATTATGAAAACATGATTGTGAGCTTAAAATGAGAGACTTTATATTTTGTCCAGACGGCTTTAAAATCTGAGTGAACAGACTCTATCATGTCCAATGCTCAGGAACTTATTTATTTTTAAAAACGAGATATTTTATTTTAAAAATTGATAAGATTTTGATTTTGTATTTAATTTGTTTAAAAAAATTATGATTAACATAATTTCATTACTAAAGGATCATATTCAGAATGCCATAATTTCGATGCGATTAGAGCTAGAGCATTACTTTTTTTTAGATTTGCTAAAAATCAGGTCCTCCTTAATCTGTCTGGTGGCAACTTTCTCCTGAATTGCTCGGGAAATGAGTTCTTTTGGAAAGCGATACATTTTATTGAAAAAATTGATATTGAACAAAATGTCGTAAAAAAGGGCCGTATTCGGAAGGCCATAATTTTAGTTCTATTACAGCTAGACTCTAGACTCTCTAGAGCATTGTTTTTTTTAGATCTACTCAAAATTAAGTCTTATTTGAATAACTTATTGGCAACTCTCGCCTAAAACGCTGAGGAAATGAGTTCTTTTGAAAAATTTCAAATTTTATTTATAAAATTGATGTTAAACAAAATTTTCTAAAAAACGGGTCATATTCAAAAGGCCATGATTTTGGTTCTATTAGAGCTAGAGCAATGTTTTTTTTAGATATACTCAAAATTAAGTCTTCTTTAATTAATTATTCGACAGTTTTTACCAGATATGCATAGAGAATAAGTTATTTCCCCAAAACTATATATATATTTTTTTGTATTCAAATTATTCGCTTAAAATCGACTTCTTATAACTCCCAAACTTTTAGAGATAGGACATTCGATTTTTTTTCATTTTGCAGAAAATTTCAAGCACTTTAATTCTTGTTGATGTGTTTGGGAAATAGGATGAACTGGAATAGGACAATTTTCAAAAAACCTTTTTTTTCCCACTTTTTTCACCATTTTTCAAAAATATTGAAGGGTTTCAGTTCTCGTAAGATGTTCAGCACCCGTAGCCCTTTTTTTGATGCCAAACTGAATCGTTTGAGCCAATGAAATTCCACATTTAACTTATTTTCATTAAAATATGTTGATTACCTTCTTCAAAAAACTCAAAAAAAGAGTTTTCTCAAAAAGGACCCACGCGATTGTTTTCTTTTTGGGCTCAAAATGATCGTGGGGCATCCCAAAAGTATATTCAGAAAAAAACCGGAAGTTTTACATTGAAAGTAGGATTTTTTCGGGCACGAAATTACCAGATGCCTGGACTATCTATGCTTCCGCAGTGTATGAAATTTATATATCAGGCTGGGCCTGCCTCGCGACACTCGTTAATTTGGGACGAGCAGTAATTTACCCTGGTCGGGTTTGTCGGTTCGTCCTCTGCCATTTGGCTTTAGAATTTTAGAATTTACAAATCCTCCAATCCGCCCCTAAAGTTCTGGAAAACTACTGCCTCTCGAAAATCAAGGAAAGATACCAGCATTTGTCAACTTGGCCCATTAAAGTCATTCAACGATTGAATCTTCAACCAATGACTCATTCCTCGAATTCATTATCGCAGGCCAAGAAGAATTTTGTAATACAAAATATTCAGAAGAATCTCATTCGTATTTAAAAATGCGATTAAAAAAAAAAACATTTAGATAGTAGATTGAGTAGCTGAGAAGTTAATTGAGTTAATTTTGGAATATTTTTACACCCCCCTCCCCCATTGAAGACCGTAGTCGTAGCTTTAAATTCCTAAGATTTTAAGTCAGAATAAAAAAAAAAGTAAAAACTATTTTCAACAAAAGAGTTACATTTTCAGCCAAAAACAAATTTCTACCAAAAGAGATGAATTTTCAACCCGGAAAGGTGAATTTCCGACTGAAAGAAATTAATTCTTAACCAAACAGTTAAATCAACAACCAAATAGTTGAGCTTTCATGCAAAAAAGATACGTTTTCTACTCAAAGTGAAATACTTTTTTCAGACAAAAAATTATTTGTTAAAAAAAAAATCGAATTTTCAACCAGTTGAAATCAACAAAAAAAGATGAATTTTTGACAATATAATTGAATCCTCAACCAAATAGATGAATTTTCAACAAGAATGGTTAATTTTCTATACAAACAGAGGAATTTTCAACAAAAGAGTTAAGTTTTCAAGCTAAAAAATCGAATGTTTTAAAAAACTGTTGACTTCAAAACCGGAAAAGATGAATGTTCAACAAGGAAGTTAAATTTTAATTAGGAAATATGAATTTTCAACAAAATAGTTAAAATTTTAATCAAATAGTTGAATCCTCAAGAAAAAATGTTGAATTTTCAACAAACAAACAAATAGTTTAATTTTCAAATTATTAAGCATACATTTTCAACCAAAAATGGATTTGTTAAATTTTCAGATGAAAAAATTAATTTTTAACCCAAAAAAGAACAAATTAACAACAAGAGTTCAATTTTTATCCGAAGAGGTGAATATTAACAAAAATGAATTTTGTACAAAGTAGTTCAACTTTCAACCAAGTAGTGAAATTTTCAAACAAAAAAGATGAATTTTTAACAAAATAGTTAAATTTGCAATCAAAAAGATGAATTTTCACCAAGAAGATCAATATTACATAAAAAAAGACGAATTTTCCACAAAATTGTTTAATTTTTTAGCAAAAAAAACTATTTATCTACAATAAAGTTGAATTTTCAATCCAAAAATATTATTTTTCATTAAAAAATTCAATTTTCTACCAAATTGTTTTTAAAATAAATAGTTTAATTTTTACTCTAATAATTTAATTTCGAACGAAATAGTTGAATTTTCAACAAAAAGATTAATTTTCAACCAAAAAGTTGAATTTTCTACTAAAATGTTGAATTTTCAAGCCAAAAGACGTTACGAAGCAATTTTTTCAACCGGAAAATATGAATTAAAAAAAAAAGTTAACTTATAACCAGATATTTGAATTATCATTTAAAAAATCAAGGAAGGAAATATTTTTATTTGAAATAAAAAACCAGTAGAATTCAACCGAAAAAAGACAATTTTTCAACAAAATCGTTAAATTCTTAACCAGAAAAAATTAATTTTCGAACAAACAGTTGCATTTTTAACCAAAAAGGATGAATTTTCAACCAAGAAGATCAATTTTCTACCAAAAAGGACGAATTTTCAACCAAATGGTTTTATATGTTTGTTGAATTTTCAACTAAGAAAGATAAATTTTGAACCAATAATGGAATACATAAATCTTAAATTTGAAAAAATTAATTTTCCACCAAAACAAAAACGAATTTTGAAAAAGTTGAAAATAATTAAAATTTCAACTTCAATTTGGTAGAAAATTGAACGTTAAAGTCTGTAACTTGCTTGATTTTGAACAGATTCAGAATCGTCCTATAAAATCAATTATTATTCAATTTTTAATAATCGAGCTACAGTTCAATGTGATTTATTATAATAGCAAAAGTTCTTGGTAAAGGTGTAATATTTTTTTTAAATTGAAGTTTCTGGTAAAAACATATCCTACAAAAATTGACAGTAAAGTACAAGTCGAAACGTTGATGACACCCAAATTAAAAAAAAAGTAAAATCCTGTAGTTTTCTGTTATACTTTATAGATTTTTACATCAAAGTAAAAACAAATTTTAATAAACTAGCTGTGAATTCGATCTCGAGTGTTTCCAGTGTTTTCAGTGTTTCCATATAATTATAAATACAAACAAAGTGGAAAATTTCCACTTTGTTTGTATTTATAATTATATGGTGCTCATTTCACGAGCACTTTGCTTCCCGTTAGCAAATGTATTTGCTTCCTCATAGAGGAAGCATTAGTTATTTTTTTCAATAATAGACAACCTAAAGTCTTCATTTTGATCAATTTAAAAATAGAAATTTACAAAAAATACAAAATTACAAAATAATACAACAAATTTTTTAGAGACAAAGACAAATCAGACAAATCAAATTTTGAATTCGAAATGATAATTTTCCGAGCTGGACAAGGGAAGGGAAAAGTTCTGTCGCACACTATCCCTTTGCCAGCTTTATGATTTTTTTTTTTAAATTGTCAGAATTATTCTATTTGAAAATTTATAATCAAAAAATCTTTTCTATTCATGCGTCGTCAACTTGGAATTATGTCGATGAAAAAAGTTTTTCTGTTAGAAACAGATGATTCATATATTATAAATGAGCATAACTTCCTTAATCTTCAATAAAGTGTATTAATATTATAGATCAATCGATTTTACTCGAATCAAGGATCAACTTTAAATTATGAGAATTAGAACATTTTTAGTATAAAAATCGATTTTTAAAATATATAAATTACCATAACTTCCCTACTCTTTAATAAAATTTATTAATATTGTAGGTCAATCGATTCGTCTCGAATCAACACATATTTTCTGTTCTTGCATCAACTTTGAATTATGTTAATGAAAAAAGTTTTACTATAAAAAAACGATTTTCAAAGTATATAAATTACCATAACTTCCCTACGCTTTTTAATAAAATATATCAATATTATAGGTCAATCGATTCGTCTCGATCCAAGGAATCTTTTATATTCTTGCATCAACTTTGAATTATGTCAATGAAAAAAGTTTTACTATAAAAAACCGATTTTCAAAATATATAAATTACCATAACTTCCCTACGCTTTGATAAAATATATTAATATTATACGTCAATCGATTTGTTTCGAACCAAGGAATCTTTTATATTCTTGCATCAACTTTGAATTATGCCAGTGGAAAAAGTTTTACTATAAAAAAACCGATTTTCCAAATATTATTAAGTGCTCAGAAAAAATGCAACAAATATTTTTAGAAATCCTTCGGTCAGTTTCAAGATATTAGTCGGGAAAATAAGTCCTCCAAATTTCATCAATTTATCTGCGACCGTTTGCAAGTTATCGTGTTCACAAAAAAGCGTGACATCCACGCACACATCCACATACACACACACATCCGGACAATTGCTTAGAACATTGTATTAGATATTTTTAAAATGGAAAAGGTTCAATTAAATGAATTAAAAAATTTTGGAAAATGTTACCATTACTAAGCTTCCTCTATGTCCTATGAGGAAGCAAAAGTTATGCAAATGTTTGAATTTTAGAAACTTATGCTTTATTTTTAATTTTTTTTACTTTTCTACAAGAAAAAACAAGAAAAAAATAGCCATTTGTATCTACTGTATTTTTGCTTCCTCATAGAGGAAGCTTTGTAATGGTAACATTTTCCAACAATTTTAAATTCATTTACTTGAACCTTCCCCAATTTAAAAATGTCTAATACAATGTTCTAAGCAATTGTCCGCATGTGTGTGTGTGTGGATGTTTGGATGTATGGATGTGTGGATGTATGGATGTGTGGATGTATGGATGTGTGGATGTATGGATGTGTGGATGTCATGCTTTTTTGTGAACACGATAACTTGAAAATGGTCGCAGATAAATTCATGAAATTTGGAGGGCTTATTTTTCCGACTAATATCTTGAAACTTGACCGAAAGATTTATAAAAGTATTTGTTGCATTTTTTCTGAGCACTTAATAATATTTGAAAAATCGGTTTTTTATAGTAAAACTTTTTTCATTAACATAATTCAAAGTTGATGCAAGGATATAAAAGATTCCTTAGTTCGAGACGAATCGATTGACCTATAATATTAATATATTTTATTAAAGCGTAGGGAAGTTATTGTAATTTATATATTTTGAAAATCGGTTTTTTATAGTAAAACTTTTTTCATTAACATAATTCAAAGTTGATGCAAGAACAGAAAATATATGTTGATTCGAGTCAAATCGATTGACCTTTAATATTGATACATTTTATTGAAGAGTAAGGAAGCTATGGTAATGCATGATATTTAAAAACACGGTTTTTTGTAGTAAAACTTTTTTCATTAACATAATTCAAAGTTGATGCAAGAATATAAAAGATTCCTTGGTTCGAAACGAATCGATTGACCTATAATATTAATACATTTTATTAAAGAGTATGGAAGTTAATGTGATTTATATATTGTGAAAATCGGTTTTTTATAGTAAAACTTTTTTCACTAACATAATTCAAAATTGATGCAAGAACGGAAAAGATACCTTGATTCAAGGCAAATCGATTGATCTATAATCTTAATACACTTTATTGAAGATTAAGGAAGTTATGCTCATTTATAATATTTGAGTCATCTGCTCCAAACAGAAAAACTTTTTTCATTGACATAATTCAAAGTTGACGCATGAATAGAAAAGACTTTTGGATCCTAAGTTTTCAAATAGGGCAAGTCTGACAATTTTTGTAAAGAAATCATAAAGCTGGGAAAGGGATAGGGTGCTACAGAACTTCTCCCATACCTTTTCCAGCTCGAAAAATTATCATTTCGAATACACAATTTGATTTGTCTGATTTGTCTCTGTGTTAAAAAATTTTTTTGTATTATTTTGTAGTTTTGCATTTTTTGTACATTTCTATTTTTAAATGGATCAAAATGAAGACTTTGGTTTGGCTATTATTGAAAAAAATAACTAATGCTTCCTCTATGAGGAAGCAAATACATTTGCTAACGGGAAGCAAAGTGCTCGTGAAATGAGCACCATATAATTATAAATACAAACAAAGTGGAAACACTCGAGATCGAATTCACAGCTAGTTTTGTTAAATTTTGTACGTTTTTTTTTACAAAAAAATACAGGTCTTAAGAAAAAATTACAGTTGTAGAAATGTTGTACTTTCTTGTAGACATGTTTTCTACCGGGGTTAGTCAAGTTTTTAATCGATTTTTTTGAAATTTTTGAAAAAAATTGGGTTTTTAAATTACCGAACAGGTTTTAGTAAAGTTTTGACTACACGTATATTTAGCAACACAATGCAAAAGGTTTCATTAAAATCGGTGGATTTGCTCCAGGTTCTGAGGCATAAACCTTATACTTGACTCTTCTATTGAGAGTTCCTGAAGAGGAAGATAATAATCCAAAGTTTCGTGCGGTTGTTTGATGATTTTCGCCTCTCAGCGGGGTTCAAAACGGTCCGCAGGTCCTTCGCTTATGCCTTATGCTTATGGCCTCAGTTCAACGCCTATATGTCTATTGTCTAAGATCTAAGACGTTAGGTTTGCATTTGTGGGCCAAACGTGACGTGTATTGCCAATGACTAACCAACTGAACAGTTGAATAAAAACAGATGTTTGGGACTCTTCAAATATTCAATTTGAGTCTTGGACACCCTTAAGTACCTTCATTTAGGACAATTATTTTTAGGTAGCGCGTAGCGCTAAGCTTTAAGTTCCGTTGGAAATGTTCAATATGTTGGGACATTGTCAAATGGAAAATAAATAAATTTCCAATGCCTACTTCTAAAACCTTCCATTTTTACGGCTAGAATTTGAGAAATAATTGACTTACTTTTTCATTTTTTCTACTCCATTCCAGATTCATTGAACTCAAAATTGTTTAATTAAGTACCGTTGGAAATGTTCAATATGTTGGGACATTGTCAAATGGAAAATGAATAAATTTCCAATGCCTACTTCTAAAACCTTCCATTTTTACGGCTAGAATTTGAGAAATAATTGTCTTAATTTTTCATTGTTTTGACTCTATTCTAGATTCATTTAATTCAAAATTGTTTAATTACAAATTCTTGAAATTGAAAATTGTGCAACTATCAAGTTTTTCAATATGATATTCTATGATTTCGAAGAATTTAACAAAACGAGACATTTTTGTTCCTTTAACATTGGAACCAAACAATTTAAAATGTTTAAATCGAAAATTATGTAATTTAAAACGGGCTATGAAGGGGTTCAATATGCAATTTTGCAATCTCTGTCAAAACAAGATCACTTTTGTTTTATAATATTTTAACCGGCAATTTACAAAAAGGCATCTATAAAAAAATCAGTAGAAGGTAAAAACCAACAAAGCAATCAGGATATGAAGATAATAATAAGTCTAATGAGTAATTCACATATTTCCTATTTCCCCCCAATTTTTTTTTATTTGTTCGTATTTCTTGAAAGTTCAAATAATATCAAATTTTTAAGTTTTAAATTTAAGCCTTAGAATTAATTGTTTTACGTGAAGTTTATTTAAGAAATTGAGTTTTTTAAGAATGTTCAATCAATTAATGATTGACGGTTAATGAAATATCAAAATCAAAAGAAGAGAAAGTAGAAACATATTTTAACGAATTTTCGAGGAGGGGCAGCATTACTTTAAAAAAAAAACAGAGTTTGGGTCATCATTTTTTGCCTGGTAAATTTTTACTTTTTTTCCTGCTTCTATAAATCGTTTTTTTTTTAATTTTAGGTTATTTAAATGGGTCTAATGGGCTATCAATGAGCTAATTTAAAACATTAGAACTGTACAATTTCATATTAAAAGTTTAATAATTTTTTATTGAATCCTTGAAAATTTTTAATCAAATTGAAAGCGTTGATATGCTTAACAAATTGTAAATCGAAACCCTCGAAATGGAATATTTTTAAACATTCTGAAAAAATTAAACAAATTGAAATGTATATCTTTTAAAATAAATTATAAATAGTTTTGTATTTATTGTGACAAAAATTAAATATTTTGCAATTAAGATATTCCAAATTTTTCAGTTTCAAATTTCAATCCTTCAGAATTGTAAACAGCGTTGCTACAAAATCGCAATTTTGAAATTTAGTTAGTTAAAATGTAGTTAGTTAAAATGTAGTTAGTTAAAAAAAAGCTTTGTTTCTAAATTTATTTTAAAGACTTTTAGTGAAGTCACAACAGTCAAACAATAAAAGTATAAGATGAAATTTAGGATAAACAAATTATTTCAAACGAAAAAATAAACGAATTTTCAACCAAGAAGATTTAGTTTTCTACTAAAAAACACAACGTTTTCAACAAAATACACGAATTTTCAACCACAAAATTGAGATTTCAACTCAACAAAAAATGAAATAATTCAATTTTCACTTAAAACAATTAATATATAGAACAATAACAAAAAAAGAAATTTTCAACTAAAGACATAAATCTTCAACAACCAACAAATTAGTTTTTAACAAAAAGTGTAATAGTTGATATTTCCACTACAAATATTTTAATTTTCAAACAAAAACAGTTGAATTTAACTGAAAATGCAAATTTTCAAAAACTAGTTGAATCCTCAACCAAAATAGATTAATTTTCCAACCAAAAAGAAGATTTTTCAATAAAACAGTTGAGGTTTCAACCCGAAAATATGATTTTTTAACAAAAAATTGAATGTCCAACAAAATAGTTGAATTTTAAAGCCAGAAAACTAAGTTTCTATAAAGAAGTTGAATTTTCAACACAAAAATATAAATTTTTGATCAAAAATGAAGTAGTTACATTTTCAGTTAGAAAAAAATAAAAAATAAAAGAATTAAACAAAATAATACATTTTTCAAACAAAGAAATTAATTTTTAACCAAAAATATTAGTTTTATTTTTAGTTTAAGATATTCACTTTTAGCCCAGAAAAACGATTTCCAACTAAACAGTTCAATTTACAATTAAGGAACTGAATTTACAACCAAAAAAATGAATTTTTCCAAGAAGATTAATATTGTACCACAGTAGACGATATTTAAACAAAATACATGCCTTTTTTTAACCCAGTAGTTGAATTTTCAACCGAAGGAGATAAGTTTTCAAAAAACATGGAATAGTGAAATTTTCAATTAAAAATATAATTTTTCAACCATAAAAAATGAACTTCGACAAAATAGTACAATTTTAAAAGAAAAAAAAAGTTTTCGAAGTAAAACGATGAGTCATCAACCAAAAAAAATTTTTTTTAACAAAGTTGTTCCACTTTTAACTAAGTGGTTGAATTTTGAAACAAAAAATATTAATGCTCAACTGAAAATAAAACTAAATATAAAATAAAATTGTGAAAAAAAAATCTGGAAGAGTTTAAGGTAATTTTTTTTATTTGAAAGATTTTTTAAAATTTTAGGAGTAATATTCCAGTCAGCTTAAAAGATATTGAGGAATTTTAGAAGTTTTTAAGAAATTAAGAATATTTTAAAACATTGAAAGATTTTCGAAAATTTATCAATTATTTTTAAATTTCTTCCACTTTTCTGCAATTCTTAAATATTATTTAAACTGATTTGGCGTTTTCCTAGTAAAATCCTTCAAAGTAAAGAAAATTTTTCTTAGAAATTTTCTAGATATTTTTTTCGGCATATCTGAAATTTAAAAAATCTTTTTAATTTTCTTAGGAATCATAGTATTAAGTATACTATAGTATAAAAGTTATTTCCCTCTCAAATCTAAAAACTACTTTATATAAAAAGTTTAAGATATATGATTGGGCAATGGGCATTATGAACAATATACTTTATTTTCATCTCTAATGAGCCGAAAAGTGAGGTTGTTTTGGAATGTTATTTTTTAATTATGAATCTTTTTCCTGCTTATTTTGCAAAAATGATTCATGATAAAATTGAATTCTTTTCGATCTTAATTAACAATTTTTTAAATAGAGACACTAAACTCATAATTCTTTCCAATCTGCAGGGTTTGCTTATGAATAATTTAAGATTTCTTTAAATTCAGTTTACATAGTTTTGCCTCAATTTTCTTGTCAGAAATCTTTCTTTTTATTTAAATTTTTGTAAACAGAACGTATTGAATTTTAGCAATTTTTAGAAATGTATTTAAATATTTTGGATTGTTTTCTTTTCCTATTTCGAAAATTTAATAATCTAAATACATTGGTCTCAGAATCACCCATAAATAATTCACTTAAAAAAGTATTGCTGACAACTAAACGTCTCAAACGATGTTTTGACGTTTCTCATATAAGAAGTATATCTTTCCGATTTTCAGTAAGGACTATTACAAAAAATAAGTCCATTATGAGCTGTTTGAGGAAAGTTTCTAATTTTATCAGAAATCAGTATTCAGTACGCAGAAATTTTATGGGTTTATTGCCTCTAAAATCCGCACGTGTCTCAACAATACAGAATGACTGCGGAGAGTGGACACTGGACACCTCAGTGATGATTCGGCTGAAAGTTCACTTGAATTCCTAATCTCTCTAAATCCCCGTCGCGTCGGGAAATTTACGAAAACAAGTAATGGGGCTAGGTTAGAGCTAAAGATTTGCTCCAAGGGGAAAACGGGGATTTCGGGGGGTTGAAGCAGTTTTAGTCGTAGTTACGCCATTTCTATCTCAAACGAGGATCTTCAGGAGCCGAAAACTAGATTCCCCGCTTTTCCATGCCCAGTTTTCCGCCTCTCGTTCAAGCAAAAGAAAAAAAGGACGCTTCTAAGAATTACAAACTCTGCTAATTATAGTGGGGATGTTCTCCAAATAATTTCGGAACAGAGATGTCCAAGGAAAATTTCAAGAATTCGATTTTTTTGCTTTCTTATAATCAGCCAAGTATTATCAAATTTAGTTGACGTTCACTATCTTAAAAGGGAAACGAATTGATGATTTTCAAATCTAAACAATTTTCCTACATTTTTTGACGATCATGATATACAAAATTTCAAAATTTTTTATTTGGAAAAGGGTTAGAGGTGAAATGAAGAGCCGCAATATCTGTTGGATGTCGATCAGAATAATTTTTTGCTTTAAACTGAGGAATATTTTTTTCTTTATAACACTTTACTTTTAAGAACATTCTTTTCTAAGAACTTTTTTTTTAAATTTAAAAATAATTTTCGTCATAATTACGAAACTGAAAAAAGGAATTATTAACGCGAAAGGTCACGTTATGTATAAAAAATGTTTTGATGTGGCTGATGAAAGGAAGAACCCCAAGAAAATAAGACTGAAAGAAAAGTTTCCTGCATAAAAGTCTAAAAAAACGAAACTTCCGCATTTTTAACAACTGTTAACCAAGAATAACTTATTAACGTCGCAAATTATATTTTTTAATGCACATTCACATGCCAAGACCTTCAATTTTAGCCATCTTCGAAGACATCAGTATGACGGCAAATTTTATTTTTCAATTTTAATTTTACTTTAAAATAAAATTCAACAAAAAAAAAACAAATTTTCAAAAAAATACTTACATTTTCAACCAAAAAAGATTTTCTACAAAAGAAATTAATTTTCAATCCAAAAAGACGAACTTTTCAGAAAACAGTTGAATGTTCAACAAAACAGTTGAATTTTACCAAAAAATATTTGAATTAGCAACAAAACAATTAAATTTTAACCAAAAAGACTATGTGTGTTAGAAAACATTTTTATCTTCAACCCGAAAAAATGAATTCTCAACCAAAAAGTTGATTATTAATCAAGAAAGATTACCTTTCTATCAAAAAAGATGAATTTTCAATCCAAAAGCACAAATCTTCTATCAAAAAAGATGAATATTCAACAAACCTGTTGAATTTTTGACCAAAAAAGATGACTTTAATAAAAGAATTAAATTTTCAAAAAAATAGTTCAATTTCTAAACATATAGTTGAATTTTCAACCTAC
>CAKNYM010052425.1:251655-275422 GCA_932195095.1 Andricus curvator
GAATTTTCAAAACGCAAAAAGGTTTAAACTTCAACCAAAAACCAAATTGTTGATTTTTCAAGTGAAAAAGATGAAGTTTTTAGGGGGAAAATTAAATTTTCAACCAGAAAAGTTAAATTTTCAACAAAAAAGTTCATTTTCAAACTTGGTTTTTTCAAATTTATGTTGGTTTAAAAAAACGTACTTTCAAAGAGAGATGACTTTTCTTGCAAAAAAGATAAATGTTCAATCCAAATGAACAAATTTTTTATACAAAAAGACGAGCATTCAATAAAACTATTAAATTTGTGACCTAAAAAGATGACTTTTCAACCAAATATTTCAATTTTCAATAAAATAGTTGAATTTTCAACATGCAGAGGTGAAAAAAAAAAAGATTAAACTTTAATTAAAAACCAAATAGTTCAATTCTAAAGCGAAAAATACGAATTTTGTGGAAGAAAGTTAAATTATCAACTAAAAAATATGAATTTTCAACCAAAAAAGTTCGTTTACAAATGAAAAATAAGAATTTTCGATCCAAAAAGACAAATTTTCAATAAAACTGTTGAATTTTCGACAAAATAGTTGAATTCAAAATCAAACAGTGGAATCATCAACCGACAAAGATGAATTTTCAATCAAATTGTCGAATTTTCAAACAAAAATTCTAAACTTCAATCGAAAACCAAATACAGTTGAATTTTCAAGCGAAAAAGACAAATTTTTGTAGAAGATGGTTATATTTTCAACAAAAAAGTTAATTTTCAACCCAGAGACATGAGTTTTCCAGCAAAACAGATGATTTTTTAATCCAAACAAACGAATATTCTATACAAAAAATTCGTATTTTCGACATACTTAAATTTCCCACCAAATAGTAGAATTCGGAGCCAAAAGAGATGAATTCTGAACCAAAAATACAGTAGTATTAGTAGACACTGTTAAAAATGTTTGCAATTTTAATATACATTTAATATACATTTGTATATTAAATCTAAAATCTAGGTATACGAAATCGCCATTAAGAGACTATTTTATTAAATTTCATATACCACATATTGATAATTTATCAGAGAAGTCAGATATTTGCAATTTACACAAATTAAAAACAATTTTGGCAGCAATTTTCAATTATAAATAATCAAACATAATATTTTCTCCTAGATAAATATAAATTACACTGTTTTTTAAAAGAAAAGTTCAATTTCACAAATAATTAAGAAACCTAACCTCCAAGCACCAGTACTAACGTTAAAATTCTCACATTCACAGCGAATTTTAGAAAAAATTCCACCCGTACGTTGCACTTTAATTGTAAGTAGGAATTAAGTCGACGAATTCAAGGTTATTTCTTTATTTTTTAATATTTGACAGGATCTGAAGGCACCAAAGAACTTGTTGTTTTCACGCACTCTGTTTTGCCGACTTTAATATACATGTATATTAATTTTACAACATGATGGTATATTAAAATTAATGTACGGTATATGCAAATGACTTTACTCACATGTATATTAAATTTCGATCAGATTTTTTTAACAGTGGACCTTTCAATCAAAAAGAATGCACTTTCATCCAAAAATAGTTTCCTTTTCTTATTGGGTTCTGTCAATCCACTTTGCATTTAAGATTAAAGTGAAAAAAAAGGACAGAAAGGGGAAAAAAGACGAACCCTTTGAAAAATGGGAAAAGAGTGTGAAGTCTCTACATCCCACAACTTGACACACTTCCATCAATTTAATTAATTCCCATTCCCGTATTTCCGAAAACCCAAAACCCAGAATTCCACTTCCGTAACTACAGTCACCCCCTCAATCCCAAACAACCCTCCAAACTAGGGACACCGACCAAGGAAATAGATAGAGAGAAGAGACGGAGAGAAACCCGAGAGAAACCTGAGAGCAGCTCGTGTAGTATAGCTGGGTCTCCGTGGAAATTTACCGGAGCGCGAGTTACGGGGAAGTTGCCCGTGGTGCTCGTTGAGCGCCCTACGCCCTCAGTTCGTCGCGGGTCTCGCATCGCGGCTAAGAGCAAAGGGGCGCCAAGGGTTTGGGTCGTTGGGTATACCGTGTGGACTTCGGGGGGTGCAGGGGGGTGGAGCAGGGATAGTTGGAAACGCTCATCGGCGACTGCCGCGGGGTTGGCTCAGAGGGGGTGAGGTGTAGCGGCGAGAAGAGCGTTGGTCGGGCTAGAGGGTTTGGGGGGTTGAGGGGGGTGCGCTTGTGTATTCCGCGGTAAACGGCCAGACCTGGTCGGCGGACCCTCGCATGGCCTGCAGCTGTCTCCTAACCTTACCCCTCTGTCCTTCCCTTTCTCGCTCCCTCGACTCCTCGCGTGCACGTGCTTTCTTCCTGTGTGCGAATTTACCCTCTGTGTGTGTACCTTTTTGAATGTGTGTGCGTGTCTTTCATTAGTGTAAGATTTTCCCTTGTTTGCATGTGTGTAATCGCGACTTGAGTTGCGTATGCGTAGATAACGCAGAATTCTGGTTATGCTGACACAAGATGTTAATTGCTCTTTTCTATAGAATAGAGCATATAGACAGGTGTTATTGAGTAGATCAGTACCATGTGATGCAAAATGCAAATCGTTGCCACTTTGCACCGTTTTAATGCCGATTGACAGTATAAAATGTAAATAGATACAGCCCTAGGGTAGAAAGTCCCACTTTCTGGAGTCAAGAATGCAAGATCGGAAGGATGCCCCTAGGAAGGTAATCGAGATAGCGAGGAGAAAGAGGAGATTTACTAGATAGGTGTAATCCAGATTGAATGACGAGTGTGAGATGGTTTTAGGCAAAATGCGACTGATCTCGAGATTGATCGAAGGATCCCTTCGAAAAGTGGATGTTCAAAATTGAGATTGAACATGTTAGCCACGAATGTTACTTGATCGCAGAGATTACTAGAGCAGTCTTTTCTTATTAGAAGTATCATATTATATTGAATCCTTTTCTCTCTCAATTCTCAATCCCAGAAGATCATTTCCTTAACGCCTTTAAACAAAATAATCCTCTTTCTGAAATCATCAGATTTGATCCTTCTCTCGAATAGCATAAGATCAATGTAAATGCCTCTATTCGCAAACACGTTGGCCGCAAAACCGAGCGCAAAACATCGAGCAAAACATCATCTTCAAAATTCCCTGACTTTTCCTTGATTTTCTCCTGACCAATTTTTCCTTTTTTTCATTTATTTATTTATTACAACCAAAAAAGACGACTTTCCAATCGAAAAGGATGAATTTTCAATAAAACAGTTGAATTTTCAACCTACAAAGATGAATTTTGAATCAAATGTACGAATTTGAAAAAAATATTTTAACGTTTAAACAAATAGTTGAATTTTCAAGCCAAAAAGACGATTTTTTTCAAAGGCAGTTGAATTGTCAAACAAAAAAGTTAATTTTCAGCTAAGAAAGATGAATTTTCAACCAAGAAAGATGACTTTTCTACCATGAAAGATGAATATTCAATCCAAAAGGTCGAATTTTCAACAAAACAGTTGAATTCGCGAAAAAAGATAAGTTTACCAAAAAAATTGAATTTTCAACAAAATAATTAAATTCATAACAAAAAGTTCGAACTTTTCACCAAATAGTTGCATTTTTAACTTTCAAAGATGAATTTTCTACCAAATGGTAGTTTTTTAAATCAAAGAATATTAAACTAGAACCAAAAGTCGTTGCATTTTCAACCAAATTAAAAAATTTTTAAGCCAAAAAGACAAATTTGTAGAAAATGGTTGACTTTTCAACTAAAAGGTGAATCCTCAACGACAAATTTAATAATTAATATTTCAACCAAAAAAGAAAACGAATTTTCAACAAAATGATTAATTTGTTAACAAACCAGTTGAATTTTCAGTAAAATAATTAAATTTTCTACCTACAAGGAGGAATTCTTAACAAAAAATGTAAAACGGATTTTCAACCAGGAATGGTAATTTTCTACCAAAAAAGGCTTTAATTGTAAGTACAAAAAGATTAAACTTCAAAAAAAACCAGTTGCATTTTCAACCAAATAGTTAAATATTCAAGCCAAAAAGACGAATTTTTTAGATGACAGTTGAATTCTCAACGCAAAAAATATGAAATTTCTACCAAAAAGACGAATTCTCAACCAAGAAGATTAATTTTCTGCCAAAAAAGACTTTCATTTTAAATCAAAAATAGTACAATTCAACCAAAAAAGACAACTTTTCAACAAAATAGTTGAATCCTCAATCAAAGAAGATTTCTACTAAAACAGCTGCATTTTTAAACTAAAAATACGAATTTAAAAAAAAAAGTTAATTTCCAATCAAGAAAGATTTCAGTTGTATTTTCAATACCAAAATATAGATTTTCAACATAAAGTTCATTTTGTACCAAAATAGTTCATTTTTTAACCCAAAAAGACAAATTTTCAACAAAACAGTGGAATTTTCAACCAAATAGTTAAATTTTCAACCAAAAAAGACAAATTTTGTAGAAGACACTTGAATTTTCAACAAAAAGATGGATTTTCAACGAAAAATGTAATACATAGTTGATATTTCAACAAGAAAAAAACGAATTTTCAACAAAATAGTTAAATTTTCAAAGAAACAGTTGAATCTATTAAAACAGATGAATTTTTAAACCAAAAAGACGAATTTTAAAAAAATTAGTTGAATTTCCAACCAAGAAAGATTTCAATTGAAGTTTCAACACCAAAATATGGATTTTCAACAAAAAGTTAATTTTCTACCAAAAATAGTTGAATTTTCAACCCAAAAGGATTACATTATAACAATATTATTGAATCTTCAGCCAAAGAATAAAATGTTCAACTAAAAAGATAATCGTCAGGAGGAAGCAGCCTGGGAAAAAAGAAATAGAAATTCCGAATATCTCAAAACACGTATGCTCAGAGTTTGGTGAAATGCATATTAATAACGAAAGCTTAGAATTTCTGTTTCATTACCCTGAGCGGATATAATGGACATTTCAGAAAATTCTGCACTCAGAAAAATGTTTTTTTGAATCAAGCAAACATTTGTTTGACCCTATAGCAAAGACAGAATTTGTTTTATTCAAATAAAATTTGTTTGAGTTAAACAATCGTGTGTTTGAATCAAATAAATTTCATTTCAATCAAAAACATATTGGTTCGATCCTATATCAAAGAAAGAATTTGTTTGATTCAAACATTTTTCTGGGCGTGAGATATTAATTAAATAAATATACATTGCAAAACTCAAGGAGTCTCAACTCAGAACCTATCCACCTATGTCCTATGCATCTTATCTAAATCTAATATCCGGAATTTGAATTTAAAATAACTATAGAAAGGGCATATATTTTTGAAAAATGGCTACCATCCTAGTAAAGTTTCTCAAATTTCTTTTCGAATTCGTTAGTTACCAAATTTATTTGGTTTGGTCTTGACACAATCACATTTCATTGAAAAATGGTCTGCACACCTAATTGTATCAACTAACATCCCCCCATATCTCGGTAACCATGCAATATTTTGGCTTATGATATCGCACCTACAAGCGTGTCCTATAATACTGCAATTTTCCGCAGTTTCAATAAAATCAAAAACATTTTTTTTGTGCGCGCTTATATGAAATGGAATGCCCCAAATACATCGCACTTTCAAGATCCTTTCAAGTGAACATAAACCGTATCTCTGAAAACCGGCGGCTCTATCTATCCCTCTCTATGTTTAGAAAGGCTCCTAATTTTCCAAGGCACGCAACAAAGGGACAAGACCGTGACCAAGGCGTCGCGTCGCCGCTGTCCCGAAAATATCAGCTTTATCCTTAGTCGCGTCATCGGCGGGTGGATTTGCCAATGGTGAGGGCCAAGCAAACGAGCTAGGTAGGTAGGTAGGTAGCTAGGTACGAAACTACGTAGGTAGATAGGTGGGCAGATAGATAGGATAGACTAGATAGCTATAGCTATACTAACACGGCTTCTAGTATAGCTATATCTACATTAGTAGTGTTGGTGGTAGTGTGGTCTAGTGCTCTATCTATAGATGTACCACTAGAACTACGCCATCCATAGTCACAGGATCCTATCCCGCTTTCTCCATCGCGAGTTAACTTAGGCCTCGGGGGCCTGACTCACTCGCTCTCCTGTCGAACCCGATGCCGCGGTCCATACCTCCCTCGGTCGGGAACGTGAACACGGTCGCGTTTGCCTCTGGACGTATATTTACACCGAGTCGATGGCGCGGTGGTGGGTCGTCGTCGTGGGCTCTTCTACCCGACTGGTCCCTACCTAGTACATTACAACCGAGGGTATAGGGTGGTAAAACGTGGCAATGCGGGACAGGAAACCAAGAGAGAGACACATACATACACACTATCGCGACAAACACATACGTGTATTAACGCAGACATGGCCACATTTGCGTTAAAACACACATATAGACCTTTGCGCTAAAACACGTGCATAGAGACTTGTGTGTTACTAGGTTTGCACATGTACAGTCGCTAACGGCTAATGCACACAGCTTCATCGCTGTTGGCACACATGCATATACATGGTCGAATAAACACACATGTGCATGCATTTGCGGAAATGCACAGGGCACACCTTTGGGGATATACAGGTTGATGGAGACGCATACATTGGGAAGTGCATACTTCAGGTTCTATACAGATACGTGATCGAATTGTAGTATGTCACATATACCCTAAAATAGACACATATCAGCAAAGGGTTACACAACACACAACCATCAAGATCCAAATTTCCCTTAATAGGGGCACATATGCAGGTTTTCGTGCAACAATCCTTTCCAATAATCTTACAACTACACTGCAAGACGCTGATCTTCAAAAGGAAAACAAGAAAAAAATTTTGTTTATTCAGCAAAATATTTTTGTTGACCGCATTTGGTTGATTTCAGAAAACAGCAAAAAAGAAAGACCAGCAAGAACCCTTATTTAAATGAACTAAAATATCGTCTTGGATCAAGTAAAATATTTTCTTGGATTAATAAAAAGTTTCACTTGGATCAACCAAAAGATGTGGTTATAATCAACCAAATTTTAGTAACAAAACATTGTCTTAGGTCAACCAAATATTTTATTATCCATATAATTACCATAATTCTAGGGTTGATTCAACCAAAATTGTGTTCATTCAACCAAATCTTTGACTGGGTGTACGCCGAACGCGGTGTACTTTTGATTTGCAAAAGTTTGGAGACACAAATGAAGGGACAAGGGAAATTTTTATTTTTCCAAAGCGAATGACCATTAATTACGGAATTGCGAAATGTCCTCTTATAACGCAAGACTTTATATTTTTTACTCAATATATCAAATATTTTTACTATAAACGACACTGAAAAAAATGGTTTAGCTGTCCCAGCTAAACGTTTAGCTGGATTTCGACTTCTAAGAAAATAAGGCTGTGTTACCTAAATATCCAGCTGTTTTAGCTAAATTTTGCCACCTAGAATTTATCTAGATAAATTAGCTAGATAATTTCTAGATGGCAAAATTTAGCTGAACAGCTACATATTCAGGTAACACATCTAGAAATTTAGGTAACGCAGCTATATTTTCTTAGAAGACGAAATCCAGCTAAACGTCTAGCTGGAACAGCTAAATCATTTTTTTCAGTGGAGATTTAAGAAAAACTGAAAGTATTTCAACAGATTTCAAAGGATTTTACGGTGTTTCAAAGAGCAACAAAGTATATCAAAGAGCTGCAAAAATTTTTTGGAATTTAACGAGATCTCCAAAACTTTTTAGGGATTTCATGAGATTTCTAGGGAATTCAAACGATTTCAGGGCATATTACAAAAGTGTTTCAAACGATTCCAAAGAATTATGAGATGTTTCACAGATTTCAAACAATTTAAAAAGATTTCAAGTATTTGAAGAAATAACCTAGTACAATTTCAGTGAAAAGCACCATTTTTCCAAGGGATTTTACAAGATTTTAAGGGAATTCAAGGAGTTTAATCAGATTTCACGAGATTTTACGATTTTTCAAGAGAAACCAAAGTATTTTAACGAATTTTGAATGATATAATGGGATTTCAAAGATTTTGACAGATTTGAAGAGATTTCAAAATATTTCCAAAGATTTCAAAGCATTTTATAGGATTTTGAGAGGTATAAAAGGGTTTTCATGATTTCATAGGATTTAAAAGGATTTTAAAAGTTTCAAAAGTATATCCACGGATTTTAGCGGATTTCAAAAGATTTAACGCAATTTGAAAAGATTTTTAAGGATTTCAAAGATTTCATTTTATTTTAAAAGGATTTCAAAGGGATTTTGTATGATATCCATGAAATTCAAAGAATATCAAGGAATTTTCACATGAATTAAAAAAGTTTAAGGGATTTACTCGGGATTTACAAAATTTGTAAATCATTCATGGGATGTCAAAGTGTTAATAATGTAAATAAGGGTTAATAATTTTTACCTCAATTTCCTGAAAAAAATCTTTTCATTTAAATGTTGTATAAAGAATGTTTTAAATATTATTAATTTTACACATGTATACATTTTTGGATTGTTTCTTTTTCTATTTGAAATATGTAATATAGATTGGTTCAGAATCAACCACAAAAAAATATCTTTTGTGGTTTAAAAAAAATAAACTATTGAGTAAAAAAATTTAAAAACGAAAAAAATATGTATACACTAAAAATTAATCAAATTAAATGTCAGCTAACATCACATCCATTGTTCGAAATATTTTCTTGGATATTTATTATGTGATTTGTTAAAAGTTCGTCTTTTTTGGTAGAAAATTAATCTTCTTGGTTGAAAATTCAACTATTTGGTTAAAAATGTATGCATTTTGTTGAAAATTTATCTTTTTAGGTAGAGAATTAATCTTCTTGTTTGAAAATCAATATTTCTGGTTGAAAATGTGACTTTATTGTTGAACATTCAACTGCTTTGTTGAAAGCTCATCTTTTTTGTTTGAAAATTCAACATTTTTCATGAAAAATTTTTCTTAGTTGAAAATTCGTCTTTTTGGTTTGAAAATAGTCTTTTTAGTGTAATTTTTTCGAAATAGTAGCAAAATAGTGCCATTGCTTAAAACAAGTGACAAATATAGTGCCAATAGTGTGGTGAGTCCGAGGCCTGCACTCCTCCCCTACTTTTTGATTATCATTATTATTAATAATATTATTATTATACCATTAAGCCGTTCTAGCCGTGGATCAGGGAGTTTATATGAGAAAAGTGATGAAGGGAGTAACGTCAGTCCCACTCCACTTCGGTCAATGTATGAAGTATGAGGAAGTATGAGCATGAGGACACAACTAGAACCGAAGAAAGTCGGTTAGTGTGGTGTCTACTGAGTACACCAGCCTAACGACAATAAATTCAAATATAAATTTAAAATACCAATGTATATACGATAATTAATTAAATTAATAGGTTGAAATAGAACTTCTTCTTAATTCAGATTTAAGTCATTTTTGTATGTCAAGGGTGATTGACACGGTAAATTTTTTTTGCCTGATTTATAGTGTCATCAGGGTATGGATACAATTAAAAGAAATGCGGAATTTTCAACACTTGTGCATAGTAATAGTCGGCGACAGCAAAGGACGAGCTTAATTGACTGATTACGGGTTGTAACCGCGTAAGTGGATGCGGAGAGGATTTATGGTTTTTAGGGAAGAGAGGTTTACGACAGGAGAGAAAGATGGGGTCGAGATGAGATACAGTTCAGCGAGTTGTTTAGAGTTTGGAGTTGCTCGAGAAGTTGTCTAAGGTTATGATTTCTTTAAATTTCTATAGTCGAGAAAAAAGAAGACAAGGGGAGTTCAACGTGATTCTTTTACAACTGACAAGAGGGGAACTCCTCATTGAAAAAAGAAATTCGCTATAGTTTATTATTTCTTCTCTCAATCACCAGACCAGGATTAAAAGGGAAATTCATTTATTACTAGAGAACAATAAATATTTAATTTCACATATATGGATATATAAAAAAAGGAATTTAAAATTGACGTAATCATTTAAATTGTTATTAATGTTTCTAATCAGATTAAATGTGTGTCTAAAGTGTTTTTTAAATTAATAAAACGCAACTGATTTTTACAATATTTTATTAACTGATTTGTGAAAATTTCGGAATGAAAACAGGTAATCTATAACACCAAAAGCTCAAAAATCCGGATCATAAATTTTTAGAAAGCTCGAATACTTGAAAGGTTCAACTGACTTGAAATGCAAGTGCTCTAAGATTTTTAGTGATTTTCATTATAAATTAAAAATATTTATTACGTACTTTGCACTTTATAGTTTTATCAACAGTTCATCTAATTTCAATTTGCTTAAAATTGGTTTAAGTAAAAGAAAACATAAATTATTGGTCAGCTCTGGATGCAAAAGTTTTCGAGTAGGAATTTTCAGATTTCGGAAATTCGAGAAAGTTTGATCTCGATTTTACCCAAAGTTTAAAATTTTCTGTACATCTTTAGTAATTATAATGAAAAATTAAATTTAACCGGAAATTACGTTTTGATGTCTAAAAAATTCAAACATATATTTCTTTCTTGTGAAAAGCCGGACCGAAATAATTTGAAGAAAAAATCACTAGTTGCAAAAACATACTTTTTCTGCCTTTCTTTACTTAAATATTTAAATTTATTTAAAATGTATTTTTACAATTAAAATTAGTCTTTTTGGCTTGAAAAATCAACAATTTGTTTTAATTTTTTCTTTCTTGACTGCAAAATCTTTTTTGGTTCGAAATTCATCTATTTTGTTGAAAATTTGTCTTTCTGGTCTAAAAATTCATCTTTTTGCAATAAATTTCATCTTTTTTGGTTGAAAATGCAACTGCTTGGTTGAAAATTAATTTTTTTGTTGTTGAAAATGCAACTGTTTTGTCGCAAATTTGTCTTTGGCTTGAAAATTCAACACTTTAGATGAATTTTTTTCTTTCTTGATTGAAAAATATTTTTTGGTTGAAAAATCAACTATTTTGTTAAAAAGTCTTTTTTCTTCATCAATTCAACTGTTTATTCAATTTAATTTAAATAAAAGTATTTTAATTAATTCTCAAAATAAAATCTATTTTGGCTAAAATATATAAACTATTACATTTTTTGACGAGAAGTCGTCTTTTTTGTTTGGAAGTCAAAACTATACTCTTGGTTAATTAAACTGTTTTCTATTTAAAATAAAAACCTTTTTTTTGGTCAATATCAACTATTACATTTTTTGTTGACATTTTATCTTTTGTCATTAAAAATTTTATTATTTGGTTCAAAAGTTAATTATTTTATTGGAAATTGAACTATTAGGAGGACAATTCAAATTTTTTGTTGAAAATTCATATTGTTGAGTTGAAAATTCAACTATTTTGTAGAAAATTCGTCTTCTTGGTTTAAATATTAACAATTAACTATTTTTTTGAAAATTCGTTTAAAAAAAATGAAATATCTGATTTGGTTGAAAATTCTACTATTTTGTAAAAAATGCATTGTTTTAGTTGAAGGTTCATCATTTTCCTTGAAAATTCGTCTTTTCAGTTAAAGATTGAACTATGTAGAAAATTCAACTATTTTATTGAAGATGAGCACATGTTCGTTGAAAATTCATATTTTCGGGTTGAAACATCAACTGTTTTGTAGAAAATTCGTCTTTTTGTCTCTAAAATTCAAAGACTTGGTTGAAAATTTAACTATTTGGTTCAAAATGGAATATTTTCACTTAACATATTAGGAATTTGAAGGGTCTTGAAAATCTGTTACCTCTATAAAGATTTTTTTGATTCACAGTAAATCCCAGAGATATTTTCTATCTGAAGTTGGACACAAATTTTGGAAACAATATTAAAATCTACAATGATCTGACGTCGGATAATTGTAGTAGGTATTGTATTATACAGACAAAATATTTTCTTGAACAAAAAAAAAGTTTTTTTTTGATAAACATGAAAATTTGGTTGAATCAAACAAATTTTGGTTGATTCAACCAAATATTTGATTGACCCAACCAAATAATTTTGGTTGAATCAAGCAAATACTCCATCTACTAAAACCAAATATTTTTTGTGCATATATAATAACCATATTCTATTGTTGAACCAATAAAAATGTTGTTGATTCAACCAAATTGTTTATCTGAATGTAGTTTTCAATTGTTTGAAATGTTTTTATTTAACTTCAGATGAAAAATATTTCTGGGATTTACTGTGTTTCTAACTACAGAATTGATTTATCTTTCGGGTTTCGTTTCTCGATTGAATCATTAGCGATTTCTGCGCTGTCAACAATATCCTTGAAATCTGCAAAATTAGCAAATAAATCGTTTAGAAAATATATGAAATTGGTATCATCATACATTCAAGAATAATCTCTTTCAAAACATCTTGTTTTCTAATTTGTATTTCTCTTTATGATTCTTAAAACATGAATCGAAACCTTGAAAAAAGGGGGTAAAAGTGGACAATTGGGTCAAAATTCTCGATTTAAGGTGTTTTAGGGGATTTTTCAAATTTAAGAAGGAAAAAGGGGATTAGATATAAAAAATGAGATGGACTGTGATCCCTGACAATCTTACAGGGAAATGATCAATAACAATATTAAACCCGCGTTAGTAATCTGACTTTCCCGATTTGTGAGGTATCGCCAGCCATTTGGAGAATGTCCGATAAATCAACACTTTTCCGGGGTTAAACCGTCGAGGGACGTTGAACGGCATTGAAGCTCGCCATTTCGTCCCTGGTCATTCTTTCTTCGTGATCGATCTTCTGCTTCGAGTATCGACCGTCGCCATCGCTTTGACCCTGCCAGTTCGAATCGTCATTGAGTCGCCCGAGGCTATACCGCGGGTGTGGCATGGCGTAGCTTTCCTCCCCTTTCCCGGTTCCCAATTTACACCATGGGAGTCCAGAATACGGAGTTTAGGGCCGCCCGCGGCGAAGCGGGGAAAATCGCGACGATCGCGGCAGGATACCCTGCGACGCCATTACAGGAACCCAGGGTCGGTCACGTCGCCTAATCTCTTGAGTCTTGCCAGGCGCTTTCCCCGAAAAACGTTCAATAACGAAAAGAATGCACCGGATCTCCTAACGTCTTAACGCTTTAAATGGTTTAAATACTTCAAATACCAGTACCAGAAAAAAAGTTGGCCACGAGACCAAAAAAAAAATGGAAAGCTTCCGCTTCTTTAACTTCCGAGTAATGAATTGCTTGATCTAATATTTGAAGTTGCTATTTTATTCAATGAGGATATATGTCGCGTGCAGAGGTAATTATATGTTAGATGTGGTCTGTTATTTTTAAGCTCCCTCGTTTTCATCCAACCCTTACTTGTTGATTAATTCAGTGCTTTAAGTGAGGCTTTTAAATGAGGAAATTATATCTGATAAATGTTGGATAGGAATGTGAAATCAAGTTCATTCAAAAGTTGTTGATGCAGAGCAGGTTTTGGGTCATTTTTGAAAAGCTTATCATAAATGGTCAAAAGAGCTTGCAACTGTTAATGTCAAGGAGGAAATGTTTGATTAAGAGCAGTTAACAGAAATCGATTGACTACCTGCAGTCTACAGGTAAACAATGAATTATGTAACTCTCGATATAACTCTTAAAGCAGACAATGTAAGACTTACCATCTGTTAACACAAAATGGGTTTACAGACTACAAGTAATTCGTTTAAACAGAGGTTCAAACTACATTCAGAGCCAACAATCCGAAGAATGATTTAATGCCATTATCCATTCTCTCCTTCTATATTACCCTTCCCAATACTTAATAAAGTTGTTATTGAAAAAGTAACCGATAGTCGTTAAGAACCAGTTAGTTATATAGCAAAGATGATCATCAGGTCCCTATTGTCCTGAGAAAAAAATCTTGAATCAAAAAAAATTTATTTGATTCAATAAAATGATCGTACTGAATACGTCCTATAAAAACTTCTTTAATACAAAGAAAAGGTTTTATCCAAACCAAAAGTAAGAAATTATTGTTGCAAATTAATTTTGTTTCAGCTAGTGAAAATATTAACTAAGCGAGGGATCGTTCTTATTGATTGAAGATAATAAGAGATTTGTGCCTAAAAATTAGGTAGTCTATATAGAGTTATAGACAAATGTGATTTTGAATCAATAACATATTTATTCAAACAAATTAAAGTCGATCGCCTGAAGTAAGTTTTTCTTAGTTGGAAGAAATGTGATTTTCTAGTTTAAAGAAGCGTAACCCAAATTTTACAAAATATTTCTTGGAAACAAAGAAATGGGTTTTTAAAATGAGTAAATATTTCTGTGATCCCAAGATGCGATGTATTATTGCTCAGAAGAAAGAAATTATATAGGTTCCTAGCTCACAAGAAATAATTTCTTTGGCTTATGTAATCATTTTCACATTTATTGAAAAAAAGTATTTCTTTGTATAAAAGAAATATCATTAAAGAAATTGTTTCTTTATGTCGAGGCATGGGTTCTTTGCCTTCGAACAATATTTACCCAACTGAAGTAAATAGATCCTTGGTTCAAATAGTTCGGAAAATTGTGTTATGCAATTTTTTAAATATAAAATCCAGGGTTTAATTATTTTTCTAATCTCATAAGATCCTTTGAGATTCCTGAAAAACTCGTCAATCTTTTTCAATCGCTTGAAATCTTTGAAATCCCTTGAAATCTTTTAAATATCATTGATATCCTGGATACATTTTTCAATCCTTTAAATTTTTCTGAAATCCTATGAAATTCTTTGAAACCCATTTAAAAATGTTAAATCTTGTTAAATTCCTTGAAATTTTTCTAAATACCTTAAACTATTTAAAATCCCTCGAAATTTTTAAATATCTTGAAATCTCCGAAATCCCTAAAAGTCTCTAGAAACTTAATTTAATTTATTCCCTAAAGTTCTCTAGAAATCCGTTCGAATCCCTTGAAATCTTTTAAATGTATTTGATATCCCGGACACCTTTTTCAGATCCTTTAAAATTTTCTAAAATCCTAAAAATTCTTTAAAAAACCTTCAAAATGTTAAATCTCGCAGAATTTCTTGGCATTTTTTGAAATACCCAAAATTCGTTAAAATCAGTTGAAATCTCTTGAAATTGATTAAATTCCTTAAATTATGTGAAGTCTATAGTAATGCCACAAAAAGCGAATAACATCATGTAAAAGTGAATAAAACATCTTGAAATCCACAATGTCTTTCAAAATCCCTTAAAAAATGATAAAATCCTCTCAAATCATGTAAAATACCAGAAAATCAGATAAAGCCCTTCAAAATTCCTTGAAATCTTTTTAATTCACTGAAATCTATTTTTAAAAAGCCCTAAATTCAGTCGATACCCTCTAAAATGTGCGCCTGTGCAAAATAGTAAAAAAGTTCGTCAGTGCTACTATCATTTTATAGTTTGATACAATTAAGTAGTAGCTCGAAAGAACTTTCTTGTTTTTTTCTTCTAAATTTAAAAATGAAACAGATACGCAACTTTCTTGTTGTCAAAATTTGAGTTTTTTTGGGACGCGTCGATCTTTGACAAGGGCTTTCCCGCACATGGTTATTTTTTTAGTGCTTTTTTTGCGATCCAATAAAAAAAAAAAAAAAAAAATTGATTAGCAGTTTGAACTCGAAAGTTCATTGCCTCACTACCCGATTCGGGTAGTGTTTCTAGGTGGATATTTACTACCAATGTGGGCCCACCACACCCACGACGGGCCAACAGCAACGCAGTATTCCTGGATGGTCACCCATCCAAGTACTAACCGCGCCCATCAATGCTTAACTTCAGTGATCTTACGAGAACTGGTGTTTCCAGAGTGGTATCGCCGTTGTTGCGATCCAATATACCTAACTAATAGCTCAAAGGTACTTTCTTGTTTGTTTTTGTTAATTAATTGCCTGAAAGTTATACAGTTTTTTTTACAAAGTGTATATTGAGCAAAAAGAGTGCTAAAATCTTTGTAAGTTTGAAATTAACCATTTTAGCTTAAATTTTGAAACGTTTGAATAATTATTTTCGATTTTCATTCTAAAATAGCAATAGAGCATGACCAAACAAAAACTTGTGGGATAGACTTTGATGCGATTATTAAAATTCTTAATTCTGAAATATTAAACTCTGCACTTCATTTTTATCTTCTTCAAGTTGATATAAATAGTATCTGTGAATATCAAATATTAAAAAAATTGTGCTAACATTATTGAGCAATTTTTTAATTTAAATTTGTAGTTTGGGACAGTTGCGTGCCTGAGTGAAAAAGTTATCTATAATTTATACATAGTGAAAGAAATTATGTATAATTTTCGTTTCTTTTATACAAAAATTGTATAAAACAAATAAAAATTAAATTTATCACTTCCGACTTTGTATAATTTTTCTGCCTGGGTAAATATACATTTTTCTTACTTTTTTATTTGTAATTTATAAACGAAGTTGTTTAAACTTTTGAAACGTTACTAAATTGTACTTTAATATAAGTACTTTTCTGAGGTACTTTTAGAAAAAATGTATTATTGAATTAAAAGTGGAAAAGGACTGGAACTTCAAGTGGGCAACTTTTTGCCAATCGCCCATAAATTGTTTTAAAATGTTGAAGTATTTTAGCATTTTTGTCTGAAATTCATTTCATTATGTAACCAGTTCCTGTTCAGGCCTAAATTTTGTACTTCGACGTCGTATAGAAAACTGAATGTTGAAAATAGAAAAACATTGGAAGACGATTGGTTCATGAAAACTAAACGTTGTGCAAATGAAAAAACGGAGAGTGACAATCACTTTTTACATAACCGATGGTAATCTATTACAAAACTGATGTTTACGAAATATATTTTGTATTTGCTATTGATTCAGGAATTTGATTTCCTGTCGAAAATCTTAGAGCCTTATAGTTCTTGCGGATTTACTACTAACCAATAAAGCAGTACAAAACTTTAGGAAACAATTCATAGGAGAAAATCGTGGCAAAGGAAAAGTCAGGGGAAAAAGAAGAGTAAGATTATAAATATCAAGTCATTTCGTAATCAATTCAAATATTGAATAATTTCATAGCATAGAAGTGAACGTATCGCATTATAGTTTAGGATTATTTTTGAAATCTTTTTTCCAGCGACGAGATGCAGATAAAGTTCACCAAATGTACGAGGAAACATTTGACGACCCAAGTAACTTTTTGATCCGCTTTTTACCTGTCAGTGCCTTTTCGAATGTATGAAATCGATCAAAATCTTTCAATCTATGTAAAATGTACTTACAACTTTAACTCACTTATAAATTGCAGAATTGAATTTTTTTTTACGATTATTTTTTTGCAGGAGGGGACGGATATACCATACTATGTCAAACAAGTGATTGCTGGGCCAAAACAAAGGTGCAACAATATATTGTCTGCGTAAAAGAGCAGAACAACATGAATTCATAATTTGTGCAAGTGGATGGTTGGTTCATAATTCCTCACGATAATAATCCGGTGACGTATGCTACCCTGTGGGACTGCAGAATTTCTACAACTTTATTGAAACATACGTTTATAATTTGGGCACAAGCCCCGGAGCTCGAGGTGTTGACGCGTCACTACACGTAAACTTATGTAATGTAAAAATCGATAATGTCTGAAATGACGATTTCGACTATAAGGCATTTCATTGTAAATCACTAATGGGGAAGTCGAGCTTATTTAATCAGTGAATACACAAAGACGTGTCCAGTGCAGCAGGGCGCTGTGAGAGTGCTGAAGTTGATCGTCAAAGTATTTTGGTAGAGTAAAACAAAATTATTGTTTGTCATTGGAAATGAAAATAGAAATTGATTATTATCTTCAGTAGCTTTCTTGAAGACCAAATAAGTTTCAAAAATGGTAATTCTCCAACTTGAAGAAAATCTCTAATGCTAATTTCTTTTCGTAATCTATATCAGAAATCGTGTAGAATTTTATTACCTTGACTATTTCTAGGATAATATTTTATTTGTATAAACTTCTTCAAAGTAATTGCAATTTTAGAAACTCTGAAAACTATCCTACAATTTTGTTAAGACTTCTAATTTTTAGGTACATTTTAGGTACAAGGAAGATTCTAGAATCGACCTAGAAGCTTAAGAAACTTTTAGCATAATTTTCAGACCTTATAAAATTTCAATTACTTTCGTCGTTCTTTTACATTGCTTTAATAGGGTCTAACCGATTCAATTTTCAGCAACCTCACTACATATAACCTTACTAATTGCTTGTACTTTTGATGTACAATTCGGTAATCCAAATTTACGCACTAAGTTTCAATATGATTGAAAACTGTACTCAAACTTTTCTTTAAAGCTGTCAAACATTCATTTTCGTATTTACAATTAGTATGTTAAAATAAAATTGCAACATGCTTCAAGTATAAACAAAAGTTCACTTTTACCCCCATTATTATACCATTAAGCCATTTCCCTTTCGGGGTAATTGCACTAATTCATTAATTTTAAGAAACCGAATGCGCTGATGAAATTAGTGGGAAATACTGATTTCATCAGCGAGTAATCGCTGATTAAACCTGTGCGACTTAGCTGCTTGAACCAGCGAATTACTGTGTCGCTGATTAAAACAGTGAATATTCGCTATTTCAGATTTAGAGAGTATGAAACCCTAAAATATTGTGCATTCCTTGAAAGCATCGAAATGTTTTACATCTTGAAATCTCTTGAAATTTTCTATAATTTTACAAAATTTTTTGAAATCTCATTAAATTCCTCGGAATCCTTTAAAATACACTATATTCTTTAAACTTCTCTGAAATTGTTAAAATCCCTTAAATCTGATGAAATCGATAGAAATCTTTTGAAATCCCGTGCAATATATTTAACTCTTTAATATATTTTGAAATTTCTTTCAAAATGTTTAAGTATTTGAAATCTTCCGAGGCACCATAAATTCCACAGAAATCCCTAGAAGTCCCTTTAAATTTCATTCCATTTCATTTACTCTCTACATTTCTCCAAAAATGCTTTAAATTTTCATAAAATCCCTTGAAATCCTTTGATATCTTTGAAACCCTTTTATGTAAAATTCATTGAAATTTTTGAAATCTTGAAATTTCTGGAAATCTTGTAAAACATCCTAAAATCTTTCAAATCCCTTGAAATCCATTGGAGACATCCTACAAATCCTATAAAATCGCGTATGTCTGATAAAATCCCTACAAAGCCTTGAAATACTTTGAAATCCTGTAAATTATCTTGGAATTTGTAATATCCCTTAAAATGTCTTCAAGAATTTTGAAATCCGTTGAAATATTTCAAAATTTCGATTTTTGAGATGGATGATACCTATGCTATATTTAGCCAATCAGCGAAAAAGTTTGAAACTAAAAATTTAAAAAAATATTAATATAATAGTTTTATCGTTAAAAAAAGTGTCAATAGAGTCGTGAGTCCGAGGCCTGATTGTGGAATATTTTTTAGCAAGAGATTCTCGAAATAAAAAAGTGCTTGATCCACGGAAAAGGTCAAATTTACGGGTAAAAAGTGGGAGGTGATGATACGTGATTTCCTTTCCATGGGAGAAGGTTCGCGTGGGGAATTTCGAAATTTTCAAGCGATAAAAAAAGAGATCGATAGCCACCCTCGTTGGACCGGAACACGTAGCCCTTCTCACGTACGCCTCGACCGCTCACATGGACAGGGTTGTGCACTAACACGAATGTCAGGACCCGCGTAATCGCTCCCGAAGAAGAAATCCCCGAAGCATCGTCGTCGCAGTAAGTGGAGGCGGAGGTGGCGAAGGAAGAAGAAAACGGGCTTTGCTTTGGTAGTGGTGCAGCTGCTGGCGATGGTGTGGTCGTGGCACTCGCAGCAGGATACGAAAGTGGAGGAGTAAAGTAAAGTAAGGGCCGAGGGACGAAGGACGAAGGACGCGAATGTTGAGGATGCGAGGAAGATATACGGCGGAAGAGAGAGAAAGAAGCAGGGCTGCAGCTAGTTGATTGGCAAGATCGATTGGGTCGCATTTTCTTCCTTAAATCCGATTTCAGCACTTATCAATCAGATAATTAGACAGGATGGGCGTTAGATTGTTTAGCAATTATTAACTACGTTAGAAACAGATCAGCCAACATTATCTGCAGGTTGTTGTTTAGCAACTACGTTTAAAGTTTCAAATGTGGCTTAGATTGCCAATGTTGTCTGTATGCAGTTTTTATTAAGTACTAACTGTAGGTATGGTTGTTCCAAATGATGAGTATTCAATGGTTTTTAATGTAGTCGTTAAATGTTAATGATCACTCATAGCCTCAGATAGTGATTAATGAAAAAGAGCATACAGAGAACATTAGATAGTTGTCAAATTGTTGAACAGCAGTACCTACAGATAGTGGTTCATGAAGAACAACATGGTCAAATACAAGACAAGAACATTGGCCACTACGTAGTGGTCAATTGTTAATGAATAAGCATACCAACAAATAGCGGATGATAAAAAACTTCATGAACTACTGCCAACAATATTGGCAATATTGGAAACGACCACATTGGAAAGTTTTAACATAGTTGACAATTATTAATGAACAACGATTCCTACACATCACCTATAAAGATGGTGGCCAATGAAGAACAGCGTTGTCAAACACATCCACATTAGAAACATTTAACGTATTTTTTCATTGCTACGTAATGATCATTGGGCCATACCATCAGATAGTGGTTAATGAATAACCATATACCTAACAACCTACCAGATGGTGGTAAATGAAAAACATTGGCAACAATCGCAATTAAAACTTTGAACGTAGTTGTTAATTGTTATGCTGTGATGATTGATCATCCATATACCTACAGATGGTGGCTAATGAAAAATAACCTTGGCAAACACAGCTACATTGGAAACATTAAATTAAATTAAAAACTGTATACAAACAACAGATAAGAATTTCTAAACTCTTCATCATCTATTCTCAAGAAACCGTTAGTTTATTAAGGATTCTTTCATCGCTAAACTAGTTCTTCTTCTCTTTATCAGTTGTTAATCATCGTAATAACATTAAGAAACAAGCATTACTCAATTTTTTAGTTTTGGACTCATTGCACTTTTACGGATATCGTGTCCGAAAAATTGATTACAATCTAAAAGAGATCATCACACAAAGTTTGAACCCCCCCCCCCCCCCGGGTGATGTCACGAATAAGAACACACCACCCGCCATTTAGGTCAAAATTTTTTCTTCGATTTCGTGTGATAAACACCTGAAATAAACAGAAAACATACAAACATAATAATTTAAGACTTCACAGCCCAAAATGGTAGCAAAACAGGGGAAATAGGTTGTTTTTTCACAAAAAGAGGGGAGTAAATTTCAAACAATTCAACAAAACAGTTGAATTTTCATACAAAACAGATGAACTTTTGACAAAATAGTTGAATTTTCAACAAACAAAAATTAATTGTCAAAACCAAACTTTCAAGCAAAAGGAACGAATTTCAAACAAAATAGTAGAATTTTTAACCAAATAGTTGGACTTTCAATCCATAAATAAGAAAGCTTCAACAAAATAGTCGAATTCTTGAACAAAAAGATTAAACTTCTACCAAAAACGTTTGCCTTTTCAACCAAATAGTTGAATTTACAATCCAGAAAGACGAGTGTTAAACATAACAGTTAAATTTTCAACCAAAAATATGAATTTTAAAGCAAAAAGTTAATTTTCAACTTAACAATAAAATATTTTATCATAATAATTGAATTCTCAACGCAAAAAGACGAATTTTTTACAAAACAGCGGCATATTTAAGCCAAAGAGATGATTTTTCTAAGAAAAAAAAAAAACAGTACAATTTTCAACACGAAAATAGTTAAATTTTCAACCACAGAGATTTCCAATTAAAACAAATGAACTTTCAACGAAAAATAGTTGGATTTTATTAGTAATTCTATTAATTCAGTTCGGATTTACACAAAAAAAACGAGAAAAATTGGGAGTTTCTTGAAAACAGGGGAAAAAAGAGAAATCCTTTTAAAAATCGGGGAATAGGGGAAAGAGTGTGAAATATGTACTTATTTAGGAGCCTTACTTGTAAACTAAAACATTAATTTTCATATTTTCAAGCATTTCGAAAAACTGTTATTCACATTTATATTTGCCATGTGTGAATGTGTTGAAATACTTTGTTAAAAATTTATTTTTTTAGTTGAAGATTCATCATTTTAGTTGAAAATTCATTTCTTTGGTAGAAAATTTAATTATTTTGTTGATAATTATTATTTTCTTGGTTAATATTTGCTTTTAACTGAAAATTTAATTTCAGATTAAAATCTGTTTTGGTTGAAATATCAACTATTACATTTTTTGTTTTAAAGATTCATAATTTTGGTTGAAAATTCATCTCTTAGGTTGAAAATTGACCTATTTGGTTGAAAAATCAACTGTTTGATCGCAAAATAACTTTTCTGTTGAAAATTAAAATTTTGTTTGGAAATTTGCCTTTTTGGTAAAAAATTCAGTTGGATTGAAGAAAAATTGTTTTCTTTTTTAAATTAAAAATTCAGTTTTTAACGAAAATTTAACTTTTCCATTTTGGACAAAAAAATTATCTCTTTTAGTTCAAAAATTAAACTATTTGGTAGAAAATTGATTAAATTTGTTGAAAATTCAAATGTTTGGTTAAAAATATAATTATTATTTTGAAAACTCGTCCTTTTTGGTAGAAAATTAATCATCTTGGTTGAAAATTTCACTTTTTGGTTAAAAATGTATGTATTTTTGTTGAGAATTTATGTTTTATAGTATAAAATAATCTTTTTGATTAAAAATGCATCTTTCTATTTGATAATTCAAGTACTTGTTTAAAAATTCTACTTTGACTAAAAACTCTTTGTAGATTGAAAATTCATCTTTTTTGGTTAAAAATGCAACTACTTGATTGAAGATGAATCTGATTTGGTTGAGGATTCAACTATTTTTTCAAAAATTCGTCCTTTTTGGTTTAATTCAACTGTTTTTGATGTAAAATTAATATCTTTTCTTGGTATATAAGTTTTTAATATTGATACACAATATACATTAAAAAATACTAGAGAACTTTTGCTTTAAAACCAAATCACTTTTTTACGTTATTCAGTTCGTACTCGTATCCACCTCGTAATGGTTTCCCCTACATCTGTTGTTTTGGAATGCTAAACAGTTTTAATCGCCATGTCAAAAATAAATGTTTCGATTTTTCATTTCAAAAATAGCAAGTGAGTGGTAAAAAGACTGATTATAAAATTATTTTTTAATATTGCTATTCATAAAAAATACTACAAAACTTTTGCTTTAAAATCCAATTACTTTTTTCATTATTTAGTTCGTACTGGCATTCACATCGTACTGTTTTCTCTTATGTCTGGTGTCTTGGAGTGCTAACAAATTTTCATCGCTATGTCAAAAACACATTTTTCGATTTTTCAATTCACAAATAGCAAGTAAGTGGTAAAACTGCTGATTAAAAAAAAAACTAGTTTTGAATATTGCTATTCATAAAAAATACCTCAGAACTTTTGCTTTTAAACCCAATCACTTTTTCCTTTATTCAGTTCGTACTGGTATTCACCTCGTACTGGTTTCTCTTATGTCTGGTGTTTTGGAGTGCTAACAAATTTTCATCACCATGTCAAATACACATTTTTAGATTTTTCAATTCACAAATAGCAAATAAGTGGTAAAACTGCTGATTAACAAACTAGTTTGGAATATTGCTATTCATAAAAAATACTTCAAAACTTTTGCTTTCAAACCCAATCACTTTTTTCCATTATTAAGTTCGTACTGGTATTCACCTCGTACTGATTTCTCTTATGTGTGGTGTTTTGGAGTGCTAACAAATTTTCATCGCCATGTCAAAAACAC
>CAKNYM010052425.1:275432-319274 GCA_932195095.1 Andricus curvator
ATTAAAAAATACTAGACAACTTTTGCGTTTAAACCCAATCACTTTTTTCCATTATTCAGTTCGTACTGGTTTCCCCTCTGTCTGGTGTTTTGGAGTGCTACGCCAGTGGTGAAGTGGGATATTGCATGCGTATGCAGTTCTCGACGTGCACAAAGTTCGCGTATTAGTCCGGCTGTTTATAGTGCGCGAGAATCGAAAGACGATCGTTTCGCGGCTTTCTTGCGACGAAGTCGTGAGAGCACTTTTTAGCCATGCTCATAAAGCCCGAAAGGGGCAGCAATCGATAAGCTGTCAATTTCCTGTTGCATCGTTATGACCCTCGCTCGGTGCATCTCCCGTGTCGGCAACGATCGATTTTTTTTACCCCTTAAACAATCAACTGACTTACCATAATGCATATAAATCGATCCACGATATATGAAACGACCAATTAACTCAAATAAAAGCCTTTCAGAAAATATTTCAATTTCATAATACCCACGATAAGTTATAACCTCCTTACCAATTTCCGCCTTGTTTACTTAATTAGGACTTTATGGATTTTTTTAGTCTAGGTCTAGGGTCCCAAAAAACCCCTCACAGGTACCTCATTTTAAATCATTTATTATTGTTTTTAGCAATTTTCTCTTCGAACAGAGTGAGAAAGTCGCGGTTTTTCCAAACTTTTAAATAAGGTCGAGGCAATAATCCATTAAGTTCAATAAAAATTATTGTTTAAATAATTTACTATTATTTATAATGACATTCTCTTAGAATAATGCTAGAAAGTTGCAGCTTTTTCTAAAATTTTCCACTTTTGGTCCATTTTTCATATAGAGATAGAGTGAGATAATAATTAATTCAAGTTAACAAACATAATTCTTTGAACTTTAAACTTAGTCATATTCATACAGTATGAAATAAAGCATTTAGTCAAAAACAATCAGCACGAGATTTTCGTAAATTTCGTTCCACCTATTTTTAGATATGATCGTTATATTACCCCTGGCAAAAAAATGAACTAAAGGCCTAAAAACTCTAAAATGTAGTAAAGAAAGATAATGGATTTGAAGAAACTGGGTACTTGGAATTGTATGTATACAATTTTTTTTGGCCCAACTCGATGACATCTTTTCGAGGACGGGTCTGCTGCTTGAAATAATCACTTTCCCTCATAAGGACTCTGTAAAGTCGGGAGAGATTTGTCGACCTTCCTGAGAAAATATTATTCGACGTGACCAAGGAGGAAGAAAGGCAAGAAGTCGAAGGAAAAGAAATGCCTTACTCCAAGTTTCACCGATGAGCCGAAAACCGTTAATTATGTAACGCAACTTTCAACCTCGAATAAAAAAGGTACGAGGTTTTTTCTCTAGATTCTCTAGAAGATCCTCTACAGTCTACATTCTACTTCGCAAAAGTAGAATTATGATTCTAAAATAAATTCCTTAATTGCAATCTTTTTATTGGTCAAATACCCAGTAGGGAAGAAAAATCCCGAAATTCTCTCAGAAGAGGGGAAATAAGGTGATTTTGTAAGAAAATAGGGGAATTAATTCTTTTAAATAAAAAAAATCTGCCCGCTTCGCGGGCACATTCTCATGGCGCGCGTCGCGCGCGGCTCGCTTCGCTCGCAAGTTTGAGCGCGCCTAGGGCGCGCGACTGTTGGATCTCGCGCTTCGCGCTCGATTATTTATTCACCTCGCGCTACGCGCTCGGGCGTATTTGCATCGCGCTTTACGCTAGGCTCCTCTAGATTTTTGAACTTCGTGTTCGACTTCGATGAAAAGAAAAAGTTTGTTTGCAAATATTATAAAATTATCAAAACCTCTACATATTAAGTGATTGTTAAATATGCTTTTATTTTAGACTGAAAATGAACTTTATTTACTCAAGGTTCTATCGACCTTAAGGAACACATTCTCATCCAGACACTCGCGCTTCGCGCTCGATATTTGATTTGAAAATCATTTGAACCGTATGATAGAAACAAAAGAGTTTGAGCGCACTTACGGCGTGCGATTTGGTAAATACACTGAGCGCGAACTTTGTGCTTCGTGTTATATGTTCTTCATATACAAATTACTAAATTTGTATTTGATTTCAAATGAAAAGTAATGATATAATTCAGGCGACAAATTTTATTAGTTAACATTTTATTTTAGCTTGTGCCGTTTATCAAAAAAGTTAATTTTTTCATTTTGAATATATTCTTACCACAAAAATTGATTACGGGTGTGTAAGTCTTTTTTGAATGCACAATTTTTGTTCATTTATATGTTTTCGTACCTTGCATTGTTTTTTCAAAAATTTGATTTTTTTTACTGACAATGTTATTTTCACGAATAAAACAAAAACCACGCATCCTATCGAAACATGAGTCACAATAAATTTGTACCTCTTCCTTGGATGAACAAATTTTGTTTTGGTCATTTTTTCGTAGCTGGTAATATTCGTCTGAAAATTTGATTTTTCTATTTTCAATGCTGTTTTTTACGAATAAAACAAAAACTACGCGTCATATCAAGAAGTGAATGATAAGAAATTTGTAGATCTTTTTTAGGTGCACAATTTTGGTGAGATGACCTTTTCTGGTATCTTGCATAGTTTTACAGCAAAATGGCTTTTTTGATTTTTCATTAATTTTTTGTGCGATCAAAATTTGAATTTTTTATTTTTCGAAAAATTCAAAAAGTTGTCATGAAAATATTATAGGGTGTTCAGGAATCAACGTTTTTCTCATTTTGACTTTTTTTCATATCGTGCGTTTTTCGGCTTAAAATGATCATTTTCGTTTGTTTTTTGGAATTTTGAAAATGCTATAACTCCAGTAATTTTTTTTTTATCACGAAAAGTCATGAGAATATTTTGTTCTTTATTTTGCGTACTACTGATAACCGTACATAGAATTTTCAAATCTTCCAAAAAAGTGGTCTCAAACATTTTCAAAATGTGCTCACTTTTTGGATTTTCATCCAAAATAGCTGGTTAACGAACTCGTTCTCTATTTTTCGGCCATAAAAAAGTGTGCCAAAGCTCAATCAAATCTGATCATTTTTTCGAAAGTTATCGTGGCTACAGACAGACAGACAGACAGACAGACAGACTACAGACAGACAGACACCTTCGTAAAAATCGTTTTTTCTGACTCAGGAGGTCTCAAAACGTGGAGATTTGATGAAAACCGACTATGTCAAATTTTACATAAAACCAATACCTTCTCATTAGAATGAGAATGTAATAATCCATAGGGGCAATATTAAAATATTTGCATTTTCAATAAAAGAGTTGATTTTCAACCAAAAAAGATTAATTTCCGAAGAAAAGAGATTAATTTTCAATGAAATAGTTGAGTTTTCAAGCAACAAAATCGAATGTTTTAGAAAACAGGTGACTTTTAAACCTGAAAAGATGAATCTTCAACCAAGAAAGGTGACTTTTAAACCAAATAGTTGAATTTTCAACAAATAAAAAAATTAATTTTAGACCAAACATTTATGTACATTCAGAATTTTGAACCAAATAATTGAATTTTCAAACTACAAAGATGAATTTTCCACCAACTGGTCAAATTTTTAACCAAAAAAGGATTAAATTTCAACCACTAACAGTTGCATTTTTAACCAAACTAGAACTTTATACGCGCGCTCCGCGCGCGTCCAATTTATTTACATGCAATTATTTTATTTGGAAATGAAGTTGAATGAAATACCATGAAATTAATGTTCACTTCAATAACTTTTATTTGTACACGGCTTCGCATGGGTACCCTCTCACGATGCAGAATAAATAATTGTTTTTCATTTTCAATTTTCATAGAAATACCTAGTAAATGATCTCGACTCGAGAAGAGTCAAGATGTCAAGTCATTTCGAGCGCGCATAGCACTCGGATGGGTGACCATCTGCATAATAGAAAGAAATCATCGGAAAGATATTCTTGAATAATTTTGTAAAAAATTGACCCTATTTGTTGGAAAATAGCCAAACTCTGAATATCTTTATGAAAATTGTTTAAATAATTAATCATTATTGTAAATTTGCAAAGTAATGTAGGAGAGTCTTATTGGAAATACATACTTTGTTGCTCCCGTAAACAAATTTAGCCTATTCCCTTGAAAATAGCCAAACTCTGAACATGTTCATGAAAATTGTTTACATGAATAATAATTATCATAAGTTTGCAAAGTTTCGTAGAAAATAGTCATCGAAAAGACATTCTTGGTTGACTCAGTAAACAAATTGAGCCAATTAGTTCAAAAATAGATAAACACTCAATTTGTTTATAAAAATTGTTTAAATAATTAATAATACTTGGAAATTTACAAACTATAATATCACAGAAAAATGTAATCTGAAAGATTTTCTTAGTCAATTCTGTAAAAAATGTAGCCTAATCCTTGAAAAATAGCCAAACTCTGAATTTGCTTATGGAAATTGTTTAAATAATTAATCATTTCTGTAAATTTACAGTAGCAACATAGAAAAAAGTCATCAGAAAGACTTTTTATAGCATCATAGAAAAAAGTTACCGGAAAGATATTCTTGGTTAATTCTATAAAAGAAATTTAGTTTATTTGTCGAAAATAGACAAAATCTGAACTTGTAAAGCAACATAAAAAAAAGTATTCGGCAAGACATTCTTAGTTCACTCCGTAAACAAATTGTACCTACTGCTTAAAAAATAGCCAAGCTCTGGATATGTTGATAAACACTGTTTAAATAATTAATAATTATTGTACATTTTCAAAGTATCATAAGAAAGAGTTAATTGAGCCTAGTCGTTGGAAAATGGCCAAACTTGTAATTTGTTTATCAAAATGGTTTAAATAATAATTAATTCTTGAAAATTTGCAGACTAATATAGAAAAAAGTCATCGGAAATATAACCTTACCTGATTCTGTGAAAAATGGAGCCTATTCTTTAAAAAATAGCCCAACTCTTAAATTATTAATAATTAGTGTAAATTTGCAAAGAAACATAGAAAAGAGTTATCGGAAAGATATTCTTAGTTGACTCCGTAAACAAATTGTGCCTATTCATTAAAAAATAGTAAAAAGCCTATTTGCTGAAAAATAGCCAAAAGTCTATTCGCTAAAAAATGTCCAAGCTCTGTATTGGTTTATGAAAATTGTTTAAATAATGAAGAATTAATAAATTTCCAAAATATCGTAGAAAAGAGTCATCGAAAAGTTAAAAATAGGCAGAATCTAAATTTCTTCATGAAAATTGTTTAAATAATCAATAATTCTTGAACAAATTTTTTTAATTTTCTAAACTTCTTTAAATTCCAAAAATAATTATAATTTTAATGTTTTCTAAAAAAAATAGCACAGGATGAAATCATATTTTCAATTGTTTAAGATTGCAATAATAGTTATAATTAGAAGGACGTCATATTCTTTGGAAATGCAGCTGAAAGATAAATAAAATAAAATTCTAACCGTTGATAAATTTGTATTGTTAGTTAAAATTAGAAGGATGCAATTGTCTTTGAAAATGTAAATGAAAGTAAAATAAAATAACTTTGTAAATATTCATCATTTGTATTGCTTATTATTTGTATAAAAAAGTGAGGCTATATAATTTTAAAAAGAAACATTAAGAAATTAGTCAAAATATTAATTAAAATTGTAATTTTCCTTTAAATATAATTAGCCCTGGATGAAATCATATTTTCAATTGCTCAAGATTTCAAAAATAGTTTGAAAGTCATAGTCGTCAAAAATGTATCTAAAATAAAAATAAAGTGAATTTCGAAATATTCATACATGTCCATTATTTATAATTATAATTAAAAAAACAACTTTTAGTTGAAATTGTAAACGTTTTTTTAATTTGCTTGGAAGCTATCTAAAATTTTAAAACTTGTTAAAAACGAGCACAAGATGAATTCGTTAAAATTTTTTAAGATTAAATCAATTTTTCAAAAAACAAAAATGAGCCCCAGCCGAATTCTGTACGATTGCAGTAACAAAAGAATGAAATTTTAAAGAAAATAGTTGAATTTGTAACCACATAGTAAAATTTCCAGCCAAGAACTTTTCTACCAAAAAATATGAATTTTCAATCCAAAATAATGAATTTTCGGGTGTAGTTCCGAATAATGCTCACCTCCGATTTTTTTAATACTCCGTATATTCATGTATTTTGACGCGCTGATTACGAAAATCACAGTGAAAATTGGCGCAAATTTAATTTTCATGGTGAAAACCACAAAAATCCCATAAAATCGTGGTTTTTCAAGTTTATTTCGAGAGTGAAATTTTTCGAGATATTTTATGATGAAGATGAAAATTTCATGCCTGGCCCCTGTCGAAAACCTAATTATTTTTATTACCTCGAATATTTTTGAAACTCCGTATACTTATGTATTTTGACGCGGTGATTACGAAAATAGTAGTGAAAATTATCGCAAATTTGATTATCATGGTGAAAACCATGGAAAAACCATAAAAGTCATGGTTTTTCGAATTTATTTCAGTAAAAACTGAAAATTTCGAAAAATTGTTTAGACAAAAGTTATAGATTCATTCAAAATATACATTTTGTATTGTGAACACTTTTCCTTTAGGACAAATAGTTTCTGAGAAAATCGCTATTGAAATTTAGTAAGTGCAGTCACAGAAATAATGTTGGTCAAACCCCGACCCCTTTCCAACGTCTCGGGGGCGGGAAGGCACTTCTGTGACTGGTCACAAAAATAATGTTGGACAAAACCCTACCCCTTTTCCAACGACTCATGGGGGCGGGAAGTCAACCCTGCGACTGGTCACAGAAATAATGTTGGTCAAACCTCTTCCCCTTCCCATCGTTTCGTGGACGGAAGAAAACCCTGTGACTGGTCACGGAAATAATGATGGTCGAACCCCTAATATTTAGTAGTAGCTCAAGGTAAATTTTGTTCTAAGTGCTTATTTCTGAATAAATTGACTAAGAATAGCACTCATCGACGAAGGTGTGGACCTCGAGACAGTGAGGGTACGTGGGTTAGCTTTCGCAGATGATATGGTTGTTACGGCAGAGTCAATCGAAGACTTGCAATGAATGTTAAACAAACTGAATACAAGCATGAAGAACATGGGCCTCAAAATTAAGGCAAATAAAACAAAAATTATGGCGTTTGAAGGAAAAGGGGAGAAAACAATGTGCAACATTGTTTGAAATAATGAGAGAATAGAAAAAGGTGATGAGTACGCATATCTTGGTAGCCTATTCACAAATGACGGAAAGGTAGATGGGGAGTTAGATAAGCGAATAAACCAAGGTAAAAAGGTTATCGGTAGAGCAGGACCCATTATCAGAAGTAAAAATATATCAAGTAAAGCTAAAAGGGCAATACATAACTATATATTTATACAGACTGTGATGTACGGTAGCGAGACTTGGATCTACCAAGAAAAGGATAAAAGTAAAATTAACGCGATTAACATGAAATTCCTGCGCATGACGTGCAGGCGAAACACACAGAAAATGGCAGTGTGCCCAGAGACAGACCGCGGAAAGAATGGTTAGAATTTGTGAATGAGAGACCCTAATTCGAAGAGACATAGTGAATGACGTCTGAAACAAAAGACCTTGGATACTAATGGGCCCGAGTGGGGAGCACACATGATAACTTTGTCAGGCTCTTTACTTGGAGTGATCACTAGAGAGATTGATCAGCAACCTGGGTCGGAGCAGTGGTGCGGAACGACCGTTTTATTTCTGACGTATATTTATTTCACCGAATTTCGGTGAACCTACACGAGATGAAAGACAACAACAACCCGGATCAAGAATTTTTTTTCGAATTTTCTTTTAGAATTCAGGGGCATTTGGGGGTCACTTTGTTTCCATTAGCAGTGAACAGCTGTTACCTAAAAAAATTTAATATTACACCGAGCGTATTTACTTAACTTAATTAGGGTAATGAACCTGAAATTTATTATGTTTAGTAGTTTAGACAGTGGCTCTAGGTGTAGCCTAAAAGAATTGTTTTTTACGGCATTGCGGTTCTGAGGTGCTGGCATAAATCTTTAGCTCTCTTCATACTCTGACACGTGACTCCACGTCTATGAGGGAAATTGTCTTTGTGTTTGTGTTTATTTGTGTAAGTGAGCGTGTTTTTGTGTTTGTGTTGAGAGCGACTATCGTGAGGCTCCACGACAAAGTGACGGCAACGATAAATGGTCTCTACGAAGAAACACATTGTAGAAGGTAGAGGCCAGTCGGACTTGGACCTCGCGAATACGTAGTTTAAAAATGCCAGACCCGAATCCGTCTTGCCCAAGCGATTAATTTTCACTGCGTGGCACGGGGTTAAGTCGTCTTGCCCAGCACCAAATTAAAAATTTCATCACCTTAGGTCCCGTTCAAAAACTACGTCACACTGGGGGGGGGGAGTGATGATTTGCGACGTAGGTGGGGAGGGAATAACTCAGGTTGTGACATCACACATGGAAAATATAAATGTGAATAACAATTTTTCGAAATCCTTGAAAAAATTATTAGTGATTTTATTTTACAAGTAAAGCAACCAACTACAAACTTCATATTTGAATTTGTTCTTACTGTCGCTTCCTTGCCATTTTTTAAAAATCCTCCAATTTTAATAAATTATGGCTTTTTTCAGGGGGGGGGGGAATTCCCCACAAGTCTACTGGTTACTATTTTGAAAATAACTAATAATCTTAAAATATAGTTATTTGTTTAAAAAATGTTTACTTTAAAATAAAATGGATTTACCGATTTCAGCCATAGAAAAATCTGCTTTCAAAGTTGGAAACAGAGATGTAGAAAATGTAAGTAAACCTAGTAAATTTGTTTCGTAAATTTATTTCAGGCTTATCCAAAAGTAGGGGGAAAGGGTGTGCATTTTTAACAAAAAAAGATTAAATTTCTTCCAATGGAGGTACATTTTCAAATCGAAAGGACGGATTTTGAACAAGAGTTGAATTTTCAATTAGGAACAATTTTTTAGTCAAAGTAGAATTTTCAAACAAGTAATTGAATTATCAAATAGAAAGATGCATTTTTAATCAAAAAGATTAATTTTATACTAAAAAATATAAATTCTCAACAATACATACATTTTGAACCAAATAGTGAAATTTTTAACTAAGAAGATTAATTTTCTACCAAAAAATACGATTTTTCGACAAATAACATCAATTTTTAACCAAATAGTTGAATTTTTAAACTAGAAAAGATCATCTTTCAACCAAAAATGGAATAATAAAATTTTCATTAAAAAAAAAATTCAATTAAAAAACGAATTGTGTACAAAGCAGTTTAACTTTCAGCCGGAAAATAGGAATTTTCATCAAAAAAGTTAATTTTCAACCAAATATAGTTGATATTATTTCAACCAAAATAGATTTTAATTAAAAATAAAAAATAGTTAAATTTAACCAATAAACACGAATGTTCGACAAAAGAATTGAATCCTCATCTAAAACAGATTAATTTTCAACCAAACAGTTGCAATGTTAACAAAAAAAAATTGATTTTCTACCAAAAAATAATAATTTTTAACAAGATATTTACTTTTTAAATTTAAAGTTATTTCACGATGGAGGACTTTAACTGGAAATTCTATTGAAAGTTATAATCTGAATTCACTCAATTTATAGGTCATTTCTATTTATATACAGTTTGGAACGATTTAAGTTTAAACCAATACTATTTTGAATATTTCAATCTAAAATTGTTCAACGTTTAAACTTATTAAATCTCTCTTCTTAGCTTTAATTTAAAATTTGCAATTATTTAAAATTGCAAGAATTCTAAAAAAAAACTAAAAGAAAAAAAATAGATAAGTGTGAGCAAAAAAGAGGAACTCATTACAAAGCTGGAAATATTTGAAAATTGTATAAATTCACATTTTTAACGTTCCGAATTAAAAAATTAAAAATTAAGCCATCAATTACAAAAAATTGTCAATTTCATACTTCGGATATGCATTTTTTTAAAGACTTTACAAAATTAATAATTTTGTACATAAGTACGTTTTCTAAAATCAATAATATTAAATTTCAAAATACTCCACAATGGAGTCTCAAAAAATGTCCTGTTATTTTATCGCATCTTTTTCGAAATTTTTTTATTATTTAGGATGATAAAGTGGTTTGATTGGGAGGGGTGAGGGTTATGAAAAATTGTTTGATTCCTTCATTTTTATGATTGTCCATTTTTCCTTTCAATAATTTTGAATTTGTGTCGCTTTAATAAATTTGTTAAGCTTTTACGTTTAGGGATAGAAAAAGGTTAAGTTCCTATATATAAGATAAAAAAATGGAAACAGGAGAAAGGGAAATTTGAGAGTGGGGGTAGAATGGGAGTGACAGAAAGTGGGGATAAAGTAGGCGAAGTTAAAAAATAGTGAGAGGGGGGGGGGGGGGTAGACCGAAATAAGTAGCTTTCAGATAGAATGGGCGGGGTTAAGGTAAAGTGGGGATAAAAGGGACGGGACAAGTATAGAGAAGGGATACAACAGGCGGGATTAATACACTGTGGGGGTAAAACAGGCGGAGCTAGCTCGATTTCAACGGGAAAAACCTTATTTAAACCAAAATATATACATTCGAACTAATTTTCAAATCAGACTCGAACTAAATATCCCTAAAAAATCGCTTGTCATTCCCTCAAGAGTCCCAGAAGCTATGGAATGGGCGGATATAAGGTAGAGCGGGCATAAAATGGGCGGGGAAAACATAGAGAGGGGGTAAAGTGGGAGGAGCCATTAAACAGATAACTCAAAGTGAGAGGTACAAAAAGAGAGTGGGGATACAACAGATGGGGCTAATATACAGAGGGGATAAAAGAGGCGGAGATAGCTCGATTTCAACGGGGAAAAAGCCTCGTTTAAACCAAAGTAGATACATTCGACCTAATTTTGAAAGCTGCCTCGAACTAAAGAACCCTCTAAAATCGCTTGTCATCCCCTCAAGTGTCTCAGGCGCTATTTATCCACTGTCTCACCTCGCCATTAATCTTCTAATCTCTCAATCCCCTCTTCCATCATCCTTATCGATTCCCACTGGAATTATTCAATCCTCCCCCTTATCGATCTAACCTATCGATCTCCTCTTTCAATCCTCTCTCCTCTCCCCCACAAATCGCTACCAGTGGCGACGCGATCGCCGCGAACTAACAACCCGCGTCGAATATTCTTTATCGGCAATCAACTCCTCGTGAAAAAAGCAACCACAAAAAAAAACACCAGATCCTCGCGCCGGATGAAATATCGCGATTTCGATCGCGATCATCGCGAGAGCCTCTACCGCGTATAGATCGCTCCGGGGGAAAAAGATCGTAACGAGCGGGCAGCTCGCGTTTTGCTGCCGCCGAGTTGGCGTCGATCTTTCACGGCGGTGTTGTTGTATAATGGATATAAACCCCAGAGCCGTTACACGTACGCGCATATACGGGTACGTTATATAGCCGTCCGTCGGACGGTTATCCTTCCGCGAAAGACCGTGAGGGAAGCAGGTGAAAATTAATTGTACGGGTTACCAGCTCGTTCAAGGAGCGTGTATAGGCCTGCCTTGGCGCAAAGTGTGGGTCTCGCAGTATACAGGACGCGTCGATCGATTTTGCCCCCCTTTCCTCTTGTACCCTGCACCACACGTTTCCATCGCCTACCTCGCCCATGACGTCCTCCTCCCCCTTCCCCTCACACTCCTTCGCCGTTTCCTCGTAAGCCTCTCGCGCTTTCACTCTATCCTTCTCCGGTTCTCGATGACCTTATCTCTCTCTCTCTCTTGCCCCCTATTCACCCCCTGCTTTCCCCCTGTTTTCGTCCCCCAATTCCCCGCGGCCCCCTTCGCGCGCGACTCAATTCGTTAATCGCCGCACGGCCTACGGCTGAGTCTCTCGATAAGGGACACGAGAGCCTTTGCTGTTGTTCGCTTCTCTTTGCACGAACGACGATCTCAGAAAACGTCGCTTCGCTTGGCGAGTGCGTGTCTTGCGAACCGCGACGTGTCGCGAGACGAGACGAGGAACGCACCAATGAAAAAAGAGAGTGAGAGAGCGCTCATGCATTCGTAAAGAGCGCATGAGGTTGACGACTGGGCGGCGGACGTTACTTTTTTTTTAGATTTTTCTTTCTTTTTTTCAAGCGGCGAATAAGTCGGGCAATGCTTTCTACGGATAAAAGGTTTTAACAGAGCGCGAGGTTGAAAAATTATTTTCAGACTGGGATTAATTGCTCACGGAGAAAACTGATGTAGTTGCCGTAACTAAAATGATCAAGTTGCACACAATATGGTTGCATTATCCACTAGTCTTGTTGAAACATCTTGTATTTAAGTTATCAGATCCAAATCACGTTTTTGCCACAAACACACGCTTTTAGGCGGTGGCAAAAGGGGATTAAAATGTGGACGGATTTTAATCTTAAAATATAAAGACGAGTAGACGAAGTGCTGAGTAGTCAGTAGAGTAGAATCGAATGCAGGATTTAGGGTAAATATTTTATTTAAAAATGGAAATGAACGAGGTGACTAGCGCCAGGCATGTGAGTCAATGAAACATTAAAAGTTTAATGAAACAGTGAACCGTTTCATCAGACCAAAGTTTCAGAAACGGTTGACAATGATGAACCTTCAACCAAAACAATGAATTTTGTAGAAAGTAGTTCATCTTTTAGCTAAGTAATTAAATTTTCAACCAAAAAAAAAACGAATTCTCAACAAAAGATGTAATAGTTGATATTTAAACAAAAAAATATTTTTATTTAATATCAAAAACAGTTGAATCCAACCAAAAAAAGAAGAATTTTCAACCAAATAGTTAAATCATTAACCAAAACAGGTTAATTTTCAAATCTGTAGACTTGAATCAGTTAAAATTTTTTCAATTTCAATCGGTGATTGAATTCTAGCTATAAATCAGTTATTTTCACTGATAAATTAGTAAGTTTTACTGATTTATCACTAAAAAATTTCTGATTCATAGCTAGAATTCCGTCACTAATACTGATATTAGTAAACAAAATATACTGATTAAAGTTTATACAGAACCAAAAAATTTCATATTTAACTAACAAAAATTAAATTTCTATCAAAAGAGATGAATTTTCAAACCAAAAAGTTTTCAAGCAAAAAAGATTAATCAGTGAAAAAAAAAATATTTTACTCATAGCTATATAATTCAGTCCCTAAGCATTTTTAACCAAAAAAGATGAAATTGCTACCAGAGATGAATTTTCAAACCAAAAAGACGATTATTGAACATACTTGAATTTTCAATTTTTCAACCAATGAACGCTTTTTCAGTCGGTAGAAATGACAATAATTTCAGCCAAATTGTTGAATTTTCAAGATAAAAAAGATGAGTTTTATACAAGCCAGTAAAAAAAATAATGAATTAAAAAAAAATTAACAAAATAGTTACATTTTCAACCAAAGAGATGTATTTTCAACTGAAATGATGCATCCTCCACCAAAAAATTAAATTTAAACAAAATATTTAAACTTTTAACTAAGAAGTTGAATTTTCAAACAAAAAAATGAATTTTCAAACAAAAAAATGAATTTTCAACAAAAAATTTAAAAGTTTATATTTTAACCGAAAAAGATAAATACGAATTTTGCATGATTTGGAATGAAAACAAAAATAAATTGTTCAAACAATTGAAAATTACCTTAAATAAAAAATATTACCCTCAACATTCACTTACTGTGTCATCAATCCCAAAAAATACTAATTTATCATGATTCACAGGGAAAATTAAAAAATAATAACTTTTTAACTAATTTAAAATTAGTTTAAATACTTGCAAACTTCTTACTTATAGAATGAAAAAATTCATATTGAGATAGTCATAAAAAATCCCGTCTTTATCACGAATTTTACATGAAAATGCTATTTTGGATTTTTCGGGGCATTTCCCGGGCACAATACCAAGGGACGGGGGCGTTAAATTTCAAATTTCAGGGGTAGAAATTATTTCTTGAACCCAAATTAATGTCATAATTTGGCACCTATGTGACATAAAATTTCCCAAAACATTACCATTGAAAGGAAAGAAAAGAAAGAGACATAAAAATGTAGTTTTTTTTTCGAAAACGGCTTAACCGATTTTAATTAACAAAAAAATATGTTGTGGAAACCAATGAGACAATTTTCAAGACAAAAAATTCTGACCATAAAAACAGGTGAAAATTTGATTTTGAAATAAAAGTTTTTTTTTAACCATGATATCCCACTTCGATTAATTTTGGAAAAAATATGTTGAACTAGACAACTTAAGGATATTTAAAAAATGGAGGTTTCACTCTAAACAATAACTTCAGAAGAAATTGGTTTAATTCAAAAAATTTTCTTGACCGTATTTTTGGCCAGAATTTCTTGAAATTTTTTATTTTCATTAATCTCACGGACCGTTATAACATATATTTGTTCATTCATTTTTGGACCACCCTACTATGGATTTTTTATATTATTTTATGGGAAAATTGAGACCTAACTGGTGACGGGAATAAAAGGTACGCTGTGCAATTAGTTTGTGCATAATCATATAAAAGGGAGAGAAAAGTTTACCTAAAATCCGAGCAAATTAGAGAACGCTCCTTATGTAAACTTTCAAGTTCGTCGCTCATCAAGAATGAGGCGATTCAAGCGTCTAATGAGTTTTGTGTAATGCGAGTCGGGATCGTAAGCACCCCATTGTACCGTTCGAGTAGCGATAATATCTCTCTCCTAAACGACTAGCGAGCGAGACAAATTCACGTTTCAAGAACATCATTCATCACTTCTCTCATTTGAATAAAAATAGAGAAATGGGCAAGTAAAGAATGATATTCCTTCTTCAGAAACTACTGCAATTACATTATGATAATCGGAATTGGGAAATTGAGATCGCGATCTTTTAGACTCAATTTGCAACAATTAGTGTAGAAATAATGTGAACATTTAGCTAATAAAATTCAGTAGATTTCTGAATATCCAATTATCCATGCTACCTGTTGATTAAATTCCATTGACATATATGTGCTATTATTTATTATAGGCATAAATTGAATTTACCAGCAGGAAAAAAAAATTATAAAAATTGTGTAATTTGGATTAACCTCGAACAAAAAAGTATTTTTGGTTTTCACTCTTTGTTTAATAAGCTTGCTACAAAATTCCAATTTTCGAAATTCCCTGAATATTTTTTATTTTCTGTGACCGTTTTAAATTTTTGTTTTGCAATAAAAACAAACCTTACACCTAGGAGTCCTAGAATATCAATAGTGTTAATGCAAAAAATGTTTATTTCTAAACTTGTTTTATTAATTGTTGGTAACAACAGTCACACAGAATTTTAGAAGGGGACAGCCACAAATTACGTAAGATATACGTATAATACGTGAATTTTCAACCAAATATAATTGCAATTTTAACACAAAAAATTTAAACTAAAAATGAAAGAATTAACATTTTTATTAGAACAATTAATTTTCAACGATGAAAAAAGTAATTTTTAACAAAATAGTTAAATTTCCAACCAAAGTGATGAATCTTCGATTGAAAAATTGAATTGAATTTAGTTTTTAATCGAAAAAATCAGTTACCAAAAAATATCAATTTTCAACAAATTAGTTGAATCCTCAACCAAAACAGATAAATTTTCAAACCAAAAAGAGGAATTTTCAACAATAGAGTTTAATTTTCAACCCAAATATACGAATTTTCTTTACCAAAATAATTTAATTTTCAACACAAAAAATACGAGCTTTCAACAAAATAAATGAATTTTCAACTAAAAAAGATACCTTTTCAATCAAAATTAAATAGTTACATTTTTAGTTTGAAAAAATTAATTTTTAACGAAAATAGAACAAGTTTTTAACAAAATAGTTAAATTTTCAACCAAGGAAATGAATTTTTTTAAACTAAAATGAGGAATTTTTAACAACAAAGAAATAATTTTTAACAAAATACATGATTTTTCAACTAAAAGAGATAAATTTTAAACTTAAAATAGAAAACTTAAATTTTCAATTAGAAAACTAAATTTTCAACATCGAAAAAAAACGTATTTTTGAACAAAATAGTTAAATTTTCGAAAAAGAAATGAACATTCAACCAAAACGATGATGTTTCAACCAATGCGATTACTTTTCTACCAAAAAACGATTTTTTAACAAAATATTTGAATTTTCACCTAAAACAGATAAATTTTCAAATTAAAATAGAATAGTTTTCATTAAAAAAATTATATTTCAACGAAATATTTAAATTTTCAACCAGTAAGATGAATTTTCAACCAAGATTAAATTTCTATAAAAGAATATCAGCTTTCGATCAAAAATCGAATAGTTAAATTTTCAGTTAAAAAAATAATTTTCAATATAAAAAAAACTGAGTTTCAACCAAAGAAATGAATTTTCAACCAAAGAGATATATTTTCAAACAAGAAAATAAATTTTCCACCGGAAAAGTTTTATTTTTAACAAAAGACATAAATTTTCAACCAAATATTTTAATTTCTAAAGGAATTTTCGACCTAGTAGTTAAATTTTCAACAAAAGAAATTAATTTTTAACACATTTTTTAATAATTAGTCACCAAGAAGATTAATATTCTACCACAAAAGTCGAATTTGCAACCAAATAGATGAATTCTCACCTAAAACAGATAAATTAACAACTTAAAGAATAGTACAATTTTCAGTCAACAAATTAAATTTCTTCCAAATAAAATAAATTTTCAACGAAATAGTTAAATTTTCAACCAAACAGATGAAATTTCAACCAAGAAGATGAAATTTCTATCATAAAAAGATACATTTTCGACAAAAAATGGAGTAATTAAATTTTCAGTTAAGAAAATTAATTTGCAATAGAAAAAATATAAGTTTCAACCAAACCCATGAATTTTTAAACAAGACGATTAATTTTTAACCAAGATCAATTTTCAACAAAGTACAAGAATTTTCCACCGAATAGTTAAATTTTCAAATTAAAGAAAAATTCGACTGCCGGGAATTTTATTATTCAAGAATTTTGCAATTGGGTAATACTATAAACTGTTTGGAAATATTATTATTGGGGAATTTTTTAATACGGGATTTTTATATTTCGGTAATTTTACAGCGTCGGAAATTTCATTTTTCGAGATTTTTCAGACGTCCGACAAATAAGCCCAAAAAACGTGGTAAATTAAAGTTTATAAGGAAATGCGAATCAATTTCAAATAGTGAAATTTAATTCAACCCTGATGAATAGTTTATTCGCAAATACCTTAAAAATGTATTTTTAAAATATTTTTTGAATATTAAAAAAAATATATTGAAAGCACGGTAGAAGTCTTTTAATTGAGGCCAAACAATTTTTTACCTGAATTTGTCGAAAGAGATCTATTTTTATTTAAATATTTTACAAAGGATGTTTTTAAATATTAGCAGTTTTAGAAATGTATCATTTTTTAGATGATTTATTTTCCTATTTGTAAAACGTAATACCTGAATAGATCAGTTCAGAAAAAGCCACAAAAAAATGGTGTTATTCATATTGAATTCACTGGAATTTTCTCGCTATAATTAGAGGAACTTTTGTAAATCATATCCAACGTTCTCAAATCATACAAGATTTTTTTTTGTAAAATATAAAAAAGGGTAATTAGTGCCGGTACAATGTTCTAGCCAATTTTAATGCTAAATTACTTTCAGTACTCGACGTGAAGAAGCAAAGTTACGATTTGTTTACATACTCTTAAGGCTGACATCCCAATTGAAATTTAATTCCAACCTAATTCCGCGAAATGAAGTTCGAGTCTGAAAAAAAAAAAAATATATATATTCTCAACTCTCATTATTTCCCAAAAGCATCGATCGATTCGAATCTCTCCCCGATCCTCGCCACATCCATTTGCAACCCTTCTCATTCTCCGAAAAGCCCCAGGCTGCGTCACGAAAACCCGCGCTCTCCAAAAACACGCGTCGCCCTTCGCGCGTGTTTCTCCTCGGGGTGCTCGTCCCATCGTCCTCGTCACGATAGTTTCGCAGCCCCCGATTACTTTCCGGGAAATATTCTCGAGGTCCTCTGCAATCGTTTGGGAAGCCGCGGGACGTGAGCGGCGTTAGTGTTCAGCGATAAAGGGGGGGTAGAGGGGGGTAACGATGAAGCGACGATGAAGCGGGGCCGGGGTGGAGCGGGGGGGAGGGGGCAGTTCGACGGAAGAGCGAGACGAGCTACAGCTGAAACCCGCGATCCCGAGAAAGAGGGGTGAGGTGAGCCAAAAGCGGGGAGGACAAGTAGAAGGGGACGAGTACTGCGAACCAATGGTGAGAGGAAAAGCGGGGAAGGTTTAGTGCGGCGTCGAAGTCCGTGAACGTGAAGAGCCGGTCGTCCACTGCTTCAGTTCTTCAGTTCAGCGCTGCGTTTCGAGGTGAGAAGACCGTTCGTTCTCCATTGTCTCCTGCAAAGTGTCTCTCAGTCTCGACCATTGCGAGTCAGCAAAACGGAATTTCTAATCAATCTCAAATTGACTCGCGAATGTGAAAAGCAAGTGTTTCGATATCGGAAAATGTACATTTAGATAATTTATCAAAGATACTGTGAATTGAAAATCGTGAGTGCGAAGTTGGCTCGGTCAAATTGGAGGTGTACCGAAGTTAGCGCGTAATAGTAGATCTGTTGTTTTTCGTGGTCTCAGGGACGAAGATAGCGGTGGGATTTTCCGGCCGGCAGTGTTCCTCGTGGTGCGATATAATAATATTGTTTCCCGCGCGGACTGCGGATTGGCTGTACGGTTTTACTCTGTGCCGAGGGGGAGAGAAGAGTGAGCGAGAGAGAGAGAGAAGTGGTGGGGCGAGTTGTTTCATTCATAAAAAAGTTCTTTATTACTCTGTGAGCGCATGTGCTATTCCACCGCGTACAACTACTACCACCCCCTCCCCCTTTACGGGTCACCTAACTCTTCCGTAACCGCAGTGTTAGTGAAATAGGAACCTGGTGAGTGGAAAAACTTATCCTCCTCGTGAGAGTTCTTTTCGGTGTGTTCTGCAAACCACAGACCTGGATTTGTCAACGACAAAAGTAGCGAATCTAGTCGCAGATCGTAGGATCGGCGGCTTGGATTCGCACAATATCGTCGACGACGGCGGCATTTTGGAGGATCGTCTTCGAGAAAGTATGAAGGAAAACAGAGCAATGAGGGGAGAATCAGCAAGGCCTGGAAAGCGGCCACTCAGGTCCTTGTCGATAACTGAGAAGATTGAGGCGATCGACAGGGTCCATGATGGAGAAAGCAAAGCATCAGTCGCAAGGGACATTGGAGTTCCCGAGTCAACTCTTCGGGGGTGGTGCAAGTCAGAACCCAAAATCCGAGGAATGGCGAGGAACTCGTCGACCCCCGACAGCGAGGCTCATTCACCAGCATCATCATCTGGAGCCAATATGACATACTCTCACAATGCTGGTGCGAGTCACTCGAGTGAGGATGAAGGTCCGGCTCAAAAGCGAATGAAACCAGATCTCCAATTGCCAGTGAATCACTCCATGGTGGAGAGTACGGAGAGCCCCGAGGCGAAGATTGATACCAAGAGGTATAGCGACTACCAAGGCCTATTAGCCATGTCGAGTTACAGGCCAGAAAACAGTTCCCTCTTTCTCCAACAACTGGGAATGCTTTCCGCGAATTCGAATAACTACCTGCCGATGTCACAGACTCATCCTAACGTGAATGCAGTTGGTTTGGTGGAGAACGGGCTCCAGTACACGAAAAGTGGTATCAACCCCGCTGTCAATAACAAGAGGCACAGCATCTCTGCGATTGCTCCCACGCAGATGGATGCTGTCTCGAAATCTGCAGCGAGAAAGAGTCTTCCACCTGCAGCAGAGGCTCCTGCTACTCCAGTTCCAGCTTCTCCAAATCTACAAGTGCCGCTTGCCCCAGTTGTCAGTAGCGACAAGAAGAACGGTGTTGTCACCAATACTAAAAAAGTTGACGAAGCTCTCTGGATGTGGCTGCTCCAACAAAAGACACAACTAATGGGTCAACAACATTCTGCCCAACAGACAGCCCAATTGTGCCAAGATGGATCCTGGTTTTGGCAGTGGTACAAACAGGGCGGATTTACTGTTCCAACCGCACCAGTCGTGCAAACCTCTGCGACGAGGAAGTCGCCAAGCAAAACGAGGGCTATGCTTGACAGTGTTCTCTGCAATAATAATAATAATGAGAACGTCAAGCGAAGCCTCAACGAGGAATTGGTGGAGGCCCAGGATATTCCATCAACCGCCGAAGATGCGATCGAGCACGGAGAAAAGTTTTTCAAGTGGCTTGACAAGTGCTCCGATCCATCAGTGACCAGGCTCCAACTCATGCAGTTCAAGTTCCTGCTGGACAACCTTAAGTCATGCAAAAAGAAGAGGACGTCACCGGGATTAAAGCAGAGCAGAAAGTAGACCCAAGTTTGCTGTGATCTTTAAGTAATGTATAGATAAAGAAATCCTTAGATTTAAATCGCGCTCAAACCGCTCAAATGATTCATTTTTTTTATTTGCATTCATTATTTTGGAATCTTTTTATCTAGATCTGAATTTTAGGTAATCTTTTCTTTTGCATTTCGTTAATAAACTTGAAAATTGATTTATGGTCGTGGTTGATAATAGATTATACGACTGACCTACTTATGAATTAAGAATTTCATAACTCATTTACTAATTAATATGTTAGTAAACTAAATACCTGATTGTATTAAGTATCTTTATAAATAAGATAAATGTCAGTCGTAGAATCTATAAGGTGCAAATATTTCCAAATCAAATTCATACACAGGTGCATGTGTATGATTTTTGGCAGTTCTTTTAAGGATGTCTTAATCTTTAACCTGATTTATAAAATTAAAAAAAATTAAGTTTATTTAAATCTAGTTATCTCCACATTTGCGTTTTTTCTTCCGCTTCACGCGAAAGTCATAATTTTCATTCAATTTCAATTTCCAAAAACTCATTCTATTCTTTAAAAGGTTCATTGTACCTCACGCTTGGATTTCTCCTCTAAAATTTGTTGCAATAATCAATGAGCCTTTTTTTTGACAATTTTATCCATCAAGTTAAAGATTAAGTAATTGTGAACTTGACCTTACAACTTGGTAGTCCAATTTACGATTTGGTACATATTCTTTATAATGTAGTAGTCCAATTTACGATTTGGTACATATTTTTTTACAAATAATTTTTCTTTTGTTTTGCGACTAAGCTAGTCCTTAAACCTTATAAAAATCCAGATCTAAATTTATGATCATTTGAGCGAGGTTTTTCCTTCGATTCTCGATGCTTTTCCAAAAATCTAAAAGATTGCAACTACCCATCGAGAATCGATTGAGCGCGACATGAAAATTAGTTACCTCGTGACGGAATAAAAGGGAATATAAGAAAATTAACTATTGGGCCGAATCAAAATATAGGTCGTACGATTTTCTTGATGTAAATAAGAGAATATACCAAATTCTTAAACCGATAAAGTTGTGTACAATTAAGGTTTTATTATTATTATTATTATATATAATAAGCAGTAGAGATTTATCGTTATCTTATTGCAATTTATTCACTAGTTTATTCCTAAGGCAACTGTGCATATGTGAGTGTGTGAGAAGACCGAGAGAATGTATTAAAACCCACTCGTTGGGTTTTCTTCCAAAAAGACAAAAAATTGTTTAAAAAAGATTACTTATGACGAGATTTCCACCCGATTAAAATCGCAAAAATTCAGGAAGTAGCAACATTGTAGAACCTTGAAGGATTTAAGAGAACTAGTCTGTTTTTTGTTTATATTGCCTGAAGACGAAGTGGCTTCAGCTGTTTTTTTTTCTTCACTAGAAAGACATTCCGGATGTGCTCGCTTCATAAACGAATTTCAGGAATCGTTGATCGATCACTTTGTCCTTCACCTGACCGGTTTTAAGTGTATGCTTTGAATATAAAAAGTCGTGTGATTTTATCCGAAACAAGAGTCCACAAGCCATATCGTTGCGGTGATTAGAGTCGTATTGTTTTCCTCTTTTCGTTACGCACTTGTCTGATATTAATCTATTTATCCTTATCGATAAGAAAAATATGATTCGCGGGACTACTTACCATTACAAGTGGCCGCTCCAGTGACTCGTAGGTCACATAGTCACTCACGAATTTTGTGCATCCCTGCCACGTACACAACTCCGGGTACGGCAAAGTACTTCGTCTGATTGTCGTGGACACGAATTTCTATAAAGAAAATGAGTTTTATAAATACTTGAGATTAAAAAATAAGAGAAAGCGAATTGCTTTGAAACAAGTGAGCTTAAATCGGAACTATTTAACCAAGTAAATCTTTATCATTCGGTGAACAAAAAGTTGTTTAGGAAAAATTCGTTTTCTCTTTTAATTCGGCTCGCCTATAGTCCGATATCAAAGACTGTTTTGTCCTTTTTCTCTCACTGTTAGCTCGCGTGATTCTCCTTTCGCTGTAGTAAGATTCGCCTTGTCTCCGAAGAAAAAAAGTTTTAAGAATAAGTTTATTAAATGTATTAAAATTGAGGAGTTTCACCTTGGAATTCTCGGCCACGAATTGTAAATTGTTAACGCCTTTAGATATCTATGTATGTGTATATAAATGTCTGAGTTTTAGAAAAGTTCACACTATTGATATTGTTAGTCGTAGTGCCGAGAGGTTTCATCCAAATGAGAGAAAAATAATATTGATGCGCGCTATGGAGTGAGAGGACTCGCGAGCAGAATTTCCGGGAATAAGTCGTGTATTCTTTATCTAAAATCTACATTTCAAGATTGAATCAAAACAAGTCACTATTAATTAAGGAATTGGCGTTTTTTTTTCTTTTCTATTTATTTTCCTTTTTGTGCAGAGACCATTTGTTTTCTTTGTGTTTGTCACGGTTGTATCTCGTGCTACAAATGACCGAATAGGGCATTTTCTGCTCGCGAGGTAGGTATCTTGCTGACAGCGAAATATATTTATGAAGAAAAGGAAGATACAAAAAAAACCAAAGTGAAGAATGTGCTGTCAATGAGACAGCGCGTGTAAATAAGACTGTGACTGTGCACTTGCACGCAAAGTGCATCCGTGTTTGTCGTAGTGCGTCTCAAAAGGCATGTACGAGGAATAAATGTATAGGGAAGTTTATTTTTATTATTTAGAAAACCATAGTCGATGAACACAAAAAAGTTGAGTATATTAGAACAATTTCTGTGCAGAGCAGGAGTTGCTCTTTTTTTCTGGCTCAGTTCTTCGAGGCTGAGAAATGGGCCAAAAAGAAGAATAAGGCTGAAAAAAGGGGCAACAATCGATCAGCAAAATGACCTTGTAACCTCATTTATTTCGAATTACATTCCTATTGTTACCTTCGCACGATTAAGTAAGTACCGAAAACTGTAGGCTATTGTTTACATGCTCTTTTTTTTATATGTAAAAAGATGTACCTGACGTTTCGGGCGTTCAAATGAAGGAAATATTTTTTATCATTTCTACTTTTTATTACAATATTTGGATTACAAATAAAAGTAAGATTTATAAGTTTTTTTGAAAGACTGTATTAGTTTCTTTGTAAATAAAGCCAGATTTTAGGAACAATTTTTTTTTTCAAGGCAAGAAAAATTTCCTTTATTTGAAGGCTTGAAACTTCAAGCACATTGTAAAAAGAACGCCTTTGTACGATGCGAAAGTCGAAAGTATTTATCAAAGAATACACTGAGAATTAAAACGTATGTGTCTGTGTTTTACATTTATTCATCCCTGTCTTATATCCTCTTTAGTTTTAAGTTTGACTCTTTTATTGGATTTTTCAATTCATAATTCCCACAATTTTATTATTAGTACACATTCGATTGAAATTCAATTTATTATTTTAATTTTTTAAATTAAGTTTTAGTAATAAGAAGGTGCAAAATTGAAGGTAAGTGAGAATACTCTATTTAATAATTATTGTAATTTTTGTAGTACTTTCATAAAAAAAAAACAATTTTTTAAAATTAAAACCTTATCTTTTTGTTTTTCTCTGTAGTTTATGCTCTATATTTATCGGTATAAATTTTGGAATGGGAGAGGAAAATTTTTTTAAAGAGATGGAATGACTTTCAAGATCATAGAAAGCAAAAGGAGGCATGAATGGAGCGAGGAAATTCTTTTGAATAACGTACAATTCACAGACGCGTCAATGGCCTTGACCTTAGTCGCTCAGCTGATTTTATGAACGCCAGCTCAATAATTTAAAAACCCGGACTTTAATTTAAAAAATAATATTTGAGATTTAAATGCTTGGAGTATATAAATATTTTTGACACCTTTTAATATGACAAATTAATATTATTAATTTTTTTGAAGAACATTTATATTTATTTAAATTTTAATTAATTTTTCAAAAACATCGAAAAAAATTATTAGCTTGAAAATTATTATTACTTGAAATTTTTTAATTATAAATTGACATTTAATATTCGTAAAAAATTTTTTTGTGTAAATTTACCTTTTAAATGGTTGCTTTAAATATCAGTAATATTAAATTAATCATCTCAAAAACTACAATTTGGAATATGTTCTGACGTTCTATTGTTCGTAATTCAAATTTTTTGCTGGAAGAATTGTTTTGCATCAAAAAATAAACCTTACAACATTTACTTTCAATTAGTTTCATAAAATACGGATTTAAAAGGAACAAAATAATGTAGTAAATTGAATATTTAAAAAAATATACTAATTATTACACAATATTGTTATTATCACCGGAAATATTTGTTTTGTAAGACTCAACTCTAAAATGATATAAAAAAAAGTTGTCGAATTTTTTTCTGCAAATTCTTAAAAAAATTTAAGTAATATTTTTAAAATATTTCCTGTGGCTTTAGGGCCTAGACAATTAAAACATTTAAAAGCGCCCGTGTAGTTTTTCGGTTTGAGACGAACAATAATTTTTAATTCAAAATAAAAATTTCGAAGAATTATTTATTTGTTAAGTTTCTGAACTCTTAAATTCGAGCTTAAATTAGATTTAAGGACAGTTTTATCAGTTTGTTTTTAAGAATATTTTAAGTAATATTTTTTATCTCTTCAAGACTTCTAACAATTCTAAATATCTTTTAAATTGTCGAGAATTTTATTTCTGGGTATTTATCAATCGTCCGATTTTCAGAAATCTTGATTTTTTAAAACTTTTCTTCAAAAATTACCTTTTCAAAATAAAAAATCATTAAATATTTTTCCATGAATCTTAAGACATTTTTTTATTATCTTGAAACCTTCTAAAATTCTTCAAAAGCTTCAAAATCGGATTGTGCAAACATCAAAAATCTACATTCTGTTTTTAATGTTTTGAAATTTTAAATTATTTTTGTAATTGTTGTTAAAACTTCTAAATATTTTTTAATACGATTCGAATTTTTCTTCCAAATGTTTGAAAGACTGCAAAATTAAAAAAAATCTTAACAATTTTGGATATCTTTTTAAATATTCTCTTTAAATTAGTTTTTCAAAATAAAGTCTTTTTCAACTTTCCGAGGAAACTTAATTTTTTTTTATTAATTTGAAACCTTTCAAAATTATTAAAAAGCTTCTCAATTTCTTGTTAGAAATATTCAAATATCTACATTTTGTTTAAAATTGTTAAAAACCTTTTCAAATTTTAGTTCATTTTTTAATTCTTTTATAAACTTCTACATATTTTTTTTAATGATTTGAATTTTTTAAATCGTTTCAAATTAACCAATTTGCTCTAAAATCTTCGAGATTCTTTTTTGACAATTTTAGAAATCTTTCAATTTTCTCTTGAATATAATTTTTCAAACAAAAAAAAAAACAATTAACAATTTTCCTAGGAACGTAAGGAAAATTTAATTATTCTCTTGAAAACACGAATTTTTTCTAACATTTTGTGATGTTACAAAATTGAAAATTTTTCCTTTTAAATTTTCTACATTCTGTTTCGAAACTTTAGGAAATCATTTTAAATGTTTTGCAATCTTTTTTGCTTTTCTCTTAAAATTCAGTTTTCAAAATAAAAAATTATTCAAAATTGAAACAATTGCCTTAAAATCTTCCAGATTATTTTTTGACAATTTTGGAAATCTTGTTCAATTTTCTCTTAGAATTAATTTTTTTAAGGTAACCAATCATTAAAAATTTTCCAAGAACATCAAAACAATTTGTTTATTCCTGAGTATACGGATTTTTTTTTACTATTTTGTAATCTTGCAAAATTGAAAACACTTTCTTTACAATTTCCTACATTCTTGTTCAATCATTTGAAATTTTTCTAGAAATTTTGAGAAAAAATTTGTATTCTCTTGAAACCTTTTAAAATCCTTAAAAAGCTTCTAAATGTTTTGTTCGATATCTTTAAAATTGTATACATTTTGTTTTAAAATCTTTAAAACCTTTTCAAGTTTTAAATTATTTTTGAATCTTTTAAAATAATTCGAATTTTTCCTAATAGCTTAAACAAATTTTGCAAAATTAAAACAATTGCCTTACATTTTAAAATCTTCTAGATACTTTTTTGAAATCTTCATTTTTCAAAATAAAAAACATTTTAAATTTCCCTAGGATTTAAAAAAAATGTTTGTAATCTCGAAATCTTTCAAAATCCTGAAAAAGCTTCTAAATTTTTTGTTCGATATCATTGAAAATGTACATTTTGTTTTCAATTCATACAAATCTTTTCAAATTTTTAATTAATTTTGAAGCTTTAAAATGATTCGAATTTTTCCTAATAGTTTTAACAAATTCTGAAAAATTAAAAACAATTGCCATAACATCTTCCAGATTCTTTTTTGAAATCTTTTTAAATTAATTTTTAAAACTACAAAATCATTAAAAAGTTTCCTAGGATGAAAAAAAAAATTTATTCGTTATTTTGAGACCTTTCAAAATTCTTAAAAAGCTTCTAATTTTTTTTTAATTAAAAAAAAAGATTACCTGAATTCCGCATTCGTTATCACAAGCCAGCAAAAGTGGTTTTCGATTTTTATAAATCGTATGATACTGTCGTCGAAAATTTTCAGCATACCACAACAAAAGTTTCTCTTTCTGAATATTTCTTGAATAACTTTCCGGCGCGAGTCTCAAATATTCAGATTCCCGATCGATTTCTATTTTCGGCCAACACAGTTTTATCAGACAAAGTTCGCGCTGAATTCTTTTCAAGGTCTCTTCAGTGATTTCAATTCTTTCCGAATCCACCTGTTCTTCCACAGATTGCTGATCGATTTTTTCTTCAAAGCCGTCAAATCCTTCAAATTCACTTTCACAACGTTCTCGATATTCGCCCGAAAAAGATTTACTCTCCTCTGACATAATTATATTATAAAAATTTATTTAAAATATTTAAAAAACACGACACTTTTTGATTTGGTTATCTTTGGAAATTCAAATTCAATCCAGCTTGCCGCCTTTGGCCCAGTTGACAGTTATTTAACCTAAAAAAAATTGTCCACTTCACTTCAACAATAAATGGTCCTAGGTCACGTTTGGTCCTTGTTTTTGCTCTAGAAACAGATTTTTTGGAGAATTTTAACCGATAAGGTATTTTTTAAAGGAGAGATCTAAAAAAGTATGAAGCGAAACTGGTCAGAAACGAAATGCTGAAATCTGAGCCGATTTACGAAATGTTGTGATAGTTTTGATTTTAGGGGGTTCAAAAGCGGGTAAATACGTCTAAAATTCGTATTTATTTTCATCGAGACGCGTGAAAAATCGAATTCGAATAATAAAATTGCCAAGTAAGTTATCGCCATGGTAACGGGTGGCAGCACTAGCTGGAACGCTGGCGCCATCTTGAGGAATTATTTTGCGGCAGGGTAACCAACCTTTTAAATTTTAAGAACGGAAATTTAAAAAATGCGGGATATTGTCGATTAAACTTTAAATATTTTTCGTTTTCATCTGCATTTAACGTACGAAAGAAAAAATGTTCAAATATACAAAATAAAATTGGGAATGTAGCAGTGCTGCCATCTTTTATGGGTAAGATTCATTTTTTTGCTCGGATGATAAGGAAATCAAGTCATGATCCTTCTCTAAAAAATCGGTGGTTAAAATTTACAGAATTGCATAATTAAAATTTGTATTTGAAATGAGCAAAAGTAACTTTATTGTCAGATATGAATGAACAGTTGTATTTTTACAACAGGCGAAAAATGACCATTTTTCAATATTTTCATTGCATTATTTAAATTGAGATAATTATTTTTGAAAACCAAAACTTACTCAAAAAGATAATCTTTGAACAAAAAATAGAAGAGTTACATTTTCAGTTGAAATCATTAAGTTTCAACCAAGTAAAAAGGGAACTAATTTTTAAACAAAAAGAGAAATTTTTGACAAAAAAGTTCAATTTACAACCCAAAAATGTGCTCTTTCAACCAAAAATAAATGAACTTTCCACCCTAAAAAGACGAGAAGTGAATTTTCAATTTAAAAAGAACAGAAAAAAACGACTTTTCCACAAAATAGTTCAATTTTCAGCCAAAACAGACTAATTTTCAAACAAAAAGATGAATTTTTGGCAAAAAAATTTAATTTACAACCCGAAAATATGCATTTTTGACCAAAATAAATGAATTTTCGACCCTAAAAAGACGAGAAGTGAATTTTCAATTAAAAAAGAATAGAAAAAAAAGTTTTTCCACAAAATAGTTAAATTTCCAATCTGAGAAATAAATTTTCAACCGAAAAAATTTATTTTCTACAAAAAAAAGTTAATTTTTAACAAAATGCAGGAACTTTCAAGCAAATTTTGAATTTTTAAACGATTTTTCAACCTAATAATTACATTTTTAACCAAAGAAATTAATTGTTAACCAAATAGCTGAATTTTCAACTGAAGAAAATAAATGTTAAATCAAACATGGAATAATTAAATTTTTTGTTAAAAAAATTAATTTTCGACAAAGAAAACAACAAAATTTGAACAAAATAGCGAAATCGAAAAAAACAGAACTTAATTTTTAACCAAAATAATGAATCGTCAACTACAAAAAATATTTTTTAACTCTATAATTGAATTTTCTACCAAAAAAAAACAACAATTCAACAAAATAGTTACATTTTCAACCAAACCGATGAATTTTCAACCAAGAAAATTAAATTTCTATGTAAAAAAAAATGAATCTTTGACAAAAATGGAATAGTTATTTTTTCAGGTAACAAAATTAATTTTCAATAAACAAACTAATTTTTAATCGAAGAAATAAATTTTCAACCGAAAAAATTAATTTTTAACAAAATAAATGACTTTTCGACCCTAAAAAGACGAGAAGTGCATTTTTAATTGAAAAAGAACAGAAAAAAAGGAATTTTCCACAAAATAGTTAAATTTTCAATCTGAAAAATAAATTTTCAACCGAAAAAATTAATTTTCTACAAAAAAAAAAATTCATTTTTAACAAAATGCAGGAGTTTTCAAGCAAATTTTGAATTTTTAAAGGATTTTTCAACTTAATAGTTAAATTTTTAAACAAAGAAATTAATTTTTAACCAAAGAGGGTCACCTCGAGCGTTACGCTAATGTTAAAGTTACATACAGTTACTATAGAAACGGCGTTACGTAAGGGGGGGGGGGGGCAACATTTTCGGAAAAGAGCGTTACGTATTTTTTGAACGGCCTCCAAATAGCTGAATTTTCTACTGAAGAAAATAAATGTTAAACCAATCATGGAATAATTAAATTTTTTGTTAAAAAAATTAATTTACGACAAAGAAAAAAACCAAATTTGAACAAAATAGCGAAATAAAAAAAAATTAATTTTTAACCAAATAATGAATCGTCAACTAAAAAAATGAATTTTTAACCCAATAATTGAATTTTCTACAAAAAAGGCAACATTTCAACAAAATAGTTACATTTTCAACCAAAGCGATGAATTTTCAACCAAAAAAAGTAATTTCTATCTAAAAAAAATGAATCTTTGACAAAAATGGAATAGTTATTTTTTCAGTTAACAAAATTAATTTTTAATAAACAAACTAATTTTCAATCAAAGAAAAATAAATTTTCAACCGAAAAAATTAATTTTCTACCAAAAGAATTAATTTGTAACAAAATAAATGAATTTTCGACCCTAAAAAGACGAGACGTAAATTTTCAATTAAAAAAGAACAGAAAAAAAGGAATTTTCCACATAATAGTTAAATTTTCAATCTGAGAAATAAATGTTCAACCGAAAAAATTAATTTTCTCCCAAAAAAAAATAATTTTCAACAAAATGCAGGGATCTTCAAGCAATTTTTGAATTTTTAAAGGATTTCTCAACCTAATAGTTAAATTTTCAAACAAAGAAATTAATTTTTAACCAACAAGGTGAATTAGTCACCAAGAAGATTAATATTCGATCACAAAAGACAAAGTTTCAGGAAAATACAGAAATTTTCAACCAAATGACTAAATTTTTAACTGATGAATATAAAATATTAATATGCCAAACATGGAATAATTAAATTTTTGGTTGAAAAAATTAATTTTCAACAAAATTTCAACAAAATAGCTAACTTGTTAAGAAAATAAATTAATTTTTAACTAAAATAATAGATCGTCAACTGAAAAAATGAATGTTTAACCCAATAATCGAATTTTCTACCAAAAAAAAGCAACATTTCAACAAAATAGTTACATTTTCAACCAAACCGATGAATTTTCAACCCAAAGATTAAATTTTTATTCCAACCGAAAAAATTAATTTTTAACAAAATACATGAATTTTCAAACAAATTTTGAAGTTTTAAAGGATTTTCCAACCTTATAGTTAAATTTTCAAACAAAAAAATTAATTTTTAACCAAAAAGGTGAATTAGTCACCAAGAAGATTAATATTCTACCACAAAAGACAATGTTTCAAGAAAACTGATGAAAATAAAATATGGTATACCAAACATGGAATAATTACATTTTTTGTTGAAAAAATTAATTTTCAACAAAGAAAACAACAAAATTTTAACAAAATAGCTAAACTTTTAAGAAAATAAAATAATTTTTAACCAAATTAATGAATCGTCGACTAAAAAAATGAATTTTTAACCCAATAATTGAATTTTATACCAAAAAAAGCAAATTTTTGCAAAATAGTTAAATTTTCAACCAAACCGATTAATTCTCAACCAAGAAGATCAAATTTCTATTGAAAACAATAATAAATTTTGGACAAAAATGGAATAGATATTTTTTCAGTTTAACAAATTAATTTTGAATAAACAAACTAATTTTCAATCAAAGAAATAAATTTTCAACCGAAAAAATTAATTTTTAACAAAATACATGAATTTTCAAGCAAATTTTGTATTTTTAAAGGAGTTTCCAACCTAATAGTTAAATTTTCGAACAAAGAAATTAATTTTTAACCAAAAAGGTGAATTAGTCACCAAGAAGATTAATATTTCTACCAAGAAGATCGAGTTTTTATTTAAAAAAATAAATGTTCGATAACAATTTTCAACCAAGTAGTAGCTGAATTCGCAACTGAAGAAAATAAATGATGAAACAAACATGGAATAGTTAAACTTTTATTTAAAAAAATTCATTTTCAAAAATAATTTTTTTAATCAAAATAGATCAAGTTTTAAAAAAAGAATTCAATTTTTAACTAAAATAATAAATCTTCAACCAAAAAAAATGAATTTTTAACCCAATAGTTGAATTTCCTACCAAAGTGATGAATTTTCGAAAAAAAAGGAATTTCTCAACGAAAAGTGTTATAGTTGATTTTTCCACTGAAAAATATTTTAATTTTCAATAAAAACCGGTGAATTAATATAAAAAATACGAATTTTCAACCAATTATTTGAATCCTTAATCAAAGCCGACTAATTTTCAAACCAAGAAGAGGAATTGTTCACAAGAAAGTTGCGACTTTACAACGCAAGAATAGGTTTTTTCTAACAAAATATTTGAATTTTCGACCCCGAAAAGACGATAAATGAATTTTCAACTAAAAAAAGATCAATTTTCTCACAAAAATGAAATAGCTACATACATTTTCAGCGAAAAAAATAATTCTTAACACACAAAAAACGAATTTTCAACGAAATAGTTAAATTTACAATCAGAGAAATAAATTTTCAACTGAAAAGAAGAATTTTCTACAAAAGAAAAAATAATTTTTAACAAAATACATGCATTTTCGAGCAAATTTTGAATTTTTAAAGAAATTTTCAATCTAATAGTTAAATTTTCAACCAAAGAAATTCATTTTTAATCAAAAAGGTGAATTAGTCACCAAGAAGAAAAATATTTAGATAGTTGAAAATTCATTTTATCAGATGTAGATCCATCTCTTTTGGTTGAAAACTAAACTATTTTGTTGAAAATTCGTTTTTTTTATTGAAATAAATTTTGTCAAAAAACGATGGTTTTTAGTTTAAAATTAATCTATTTGGTGAAAAATAACTTTTCCGTTAAAAATTCATATTTTAGGGTTACAAGTTCGTCTTTTTGGCTTTAAAATTCAACTGTTTTGTTGAAAATTCGTGTTTTTGAGTTGAAAATTCAATAATTTGGTTGAAAATTTATGTATCTTGATGTAAATTCATCTTTTCTAGTAGAAAATTAATCTTCTTCATTGAAAATTTAACTGCTTGGTTTATAGTTGATCTGATTTCTAAAAAATTTATTTTATTAGTTTAGGGTCCATCTCTTTGGTTGAAAATTTTACTATTTTCTAGAAAAATCATTTTTTTATTGAAAATTGATTTTTTAAACTGAAAATTGAACTATTCCATTATTTGTTGAAAATTGATCTTTTAAGTTGAAAAAAGTATTTTGTTCTAAATTCACCGTTTTTGGTAGAAAATTAATCTTCTCGGTTGAAAATTCAACGACTTGGTTTAAATTTGAACTACTTGTTACAAATTTATTTATTAGTTGAGAATCTACCTATTTGGCTGGAAATTTTACTTTTTTGTTGAAAATTCGTTTTTTCTATTGAAAATTAATTTTTTACCTGAAAATCGAACTATGCCATTATTTCTTGAAACTTGATTGTTTTTATTTGAAAATTGAAGTATTTTGTTCTAAATTCACCGTTTTTGGTAGAAAATTAATCTTCTGAATTGAAAATTCAAATACTTGGTTCAAAGTCGGACTACTTTGTTAAGAATTTATTTATTAGTTGAAAATTTGGTTGAATTTTTGTTGAAGAACAATCAATTGATGTAATTCAATTTGTTGAAATTTAAAAAAAAATTAAAGATCAATGTTTTAAACTGAAAATTCAGATTTTTTGTTTAAAATTCCACTATTTGATTGAAAATTCGTGTTTTTGTGTTGAAAATTTAATAATTTGGTTGAAAAATTATGTATTTTGTTGTAAATTAGTCTTTTTCAGTAGAAAATTATTCTCCTTCATTGAAAATTTAACTGATGCTTGGCTTAAAGCTGAACTGATTTGTAAAAAATGGATTTTTTAGTTTAAGATCCATCTATTTGGTTGAAAAATTTACTATTTTATTGGGAATTAATTTTTTTATTGAAATTCATTTTTTAAACTGAAAATTGAACTTTTATATATTTTTTTCTGAAAATGTATCGTTTTAGTTGAAAATTCAAGCATTTTGTTGTAAATTAGACTTTTTGGTAGAAAATTAATCTTTTGGGCTTGAAAATTCAACTATTAGGTTGAAAATGCAACTGTTCTTGGTTGCAGTTGAATTTTTCTTGTTTAAAAATTCGACCATAAGTTGGAAAATTTAGCTTTGTAGATTCAAAGCTTAAATATTTGGTTGTAAATGCAATTGTTTGGTCTGAAATTAATTTTTTATTGGTAAAAAATTCAACTATTCGGTTGACGAATCATCTTAGATGAAAATTCATCTTTTCGGCTTTAAAAGACAACTTTTTTTCTAAAACATTCGACTTTTTGGTGTGAAAACTCTACTCTTTCTTTAAAAATTCATCCCTTTTCGTAGAAAATTAATCTTTATTAGTTGAAATTGCAATATAATTCGACTTGAAATCTTAAGCGTTTAATATTGAATTCAATATGGTACCTATACATTAAATTGATTTAAAATAGTTTATTCCCTTATTATAACCTATGTTCTTGAACGGCCCTTTTGCCCTTTTGATAGATTTGTTTATATGAAGAATGAATCGGTTTGATTTTTACTATTTTTCAACAAAATAGTACAATTTTCAACCAAAGAGGTGGATTTTCAACTAATAAATAAATCCTTAACAAGGTAGTCCCACTCTCAACCGCCAATACAGTAAACCCTCGTTAACACGAACTCGGTTAAGGCGAACACTCGGTTAACACGTACAGAAATTGCGGTCCCAGCAGGATTATACAGGGCCTTATGGAGATTTATTCGGTTAACACGAATTTCGGTTAGTACGAGCTTCGAACAACTTTCGAGGTCCCATCGGTTCTTTTGTTACACTTAACACGAACACGTTCATGCTCCTTGGTGAGTCATTTTCATAATGAACGTCGCAGGACCCTATGGCCTATGCAATGTTTCGAAACTGTTACGCAGGTATGTTTAAACTAATTACGGTAGAAGGGCGAATCACAGTTCTGGAATCTTTACCCCAAAACCAATCATTTCCATATCCCCACTTGCATATTTTTGGCAAATTTTGTACAGGTGAATCACTATCCGTTTGAGCGTCAGTCTCTAAGAGTAATGAGTCGGAAACGTAACTTGAACGCAGTAAGACAGGTCGTGTACATGTTTACGTCAGTTTTAGTGGTGTTTTGATTATAAAATTCTTAGATTTTTAAATCAGTGGTGCAAAAATTAGTGGCGCTCTGGTGCTTGTGAACATTACAATGTTCACACTTACTCAAGCTTTGACGAATTTGTTAGATTCGCCAACGATCTCGCCGTGTGTGGGTCTATTGAGGAACACGAATTAATTAATAATTTTCTGCTAGATAATAACTGTACCCGAGTTATATGTAGGGGAAACCGCCCTACAGTAGATAGAAAAAAATTCAACAGCATATAACTGCATCAGTTTTCAAAAATCAAGAAAGATTATCGTTGTTAAATAAAGCTTATATATTGAATTTAGTATTCTTATAGAAAAAAATATCACGAAATTAATAAATTGGCTGTATTAAACATTTTTATTAGACCTGGCCAAGGCTGCGATTTTGACACCTTTGTCCATCAATAGATAATCGTTTCTGGTATTGCTTCTGGGCAAGACAGAATACTCAATTCTGGATAATTATGATTTATCATTAGTATACTTACAATTAAAATCAATTTATTGAGTAAATAATAGTTGAAACTATGATTATTTTACAAAAATCGCAAAAGTTTAAATTATTGACATTTTTTTATCTTTGACATACCGTGAGATTGGTACGATTGGTACGAGATGTTTAATCTTTATAAAATTTAACCTGACTTGCGATGACAGAAAAGTGCAGCATTTTTACATACCTTAATCCTAAAAATGATATCTTTTCCGAAAGGCTCCTTAAAACACAACTAAAATTTATGAGCTTTTTAAAAACCAATAATTTACACTATTTTCTTAGTTTATTATTTACAATAATTTGAATTTTAAAACTTCACGAATCAAAACAAACACAACCTTTAACTTAAAACCGAGCTTAAAACAACTGCGAGACAGTCGCAGAGCTGCCAATTTTGACAGAGACATTTTTTGTAATTTTCCGATTATCTACTGTTGGTTATCTACTGTTGGAAAATGTATTATCTAATAAAAAGTCCTCAAATATTTATAAATATTAAAGAAAGAACACTTTTTATTAATAAATATTGTCCATTAAACTTCAAGCTTCGATTCTAATGTATAAACATGCCATAAAAATGTTTCATTAAGTTAACAAGTATGAATAAAGAAGAGGTGAAATTTTTTTTTTCAGGTTAAAAAATAATTTTATGCTCTCACGCATTAATTAATTATAAAATTTCAATGAAACTTCGTTAGAAACTATAGTATCCTTGCTGAAACATTATACTAAGAAAAGTAATTAACAATTTTTGTCAGTTTTCCAGTTAATTAAGATTATCTACTGTAAATCATTATCTACTGTAGGGTGGTTTCCCCTACATATTTCATACTAGAAATTAAAATGTAATTAAACTATACGTAATTCAGTATTTTGGGCTTTTTAAATTACCACGCCGATAACACGAATTATTTTAACACGAACTCCCAAATTCCCGGTCCCTTCGAGTTCGTGTTAACGAGAGTTTACTGTAGTTGAATTTTCAACCCAGCAGATTGATTTTCTACCAAAAAAGGCGAATATACAACAAAATACTTGAATTTTCAACTAAAAAGATCAATTTTCAGCAAATAGTGGAATAGTTCGAATTTCAGTTTAAAAAATTAATTTTCAATTAAAAAAAAAGATTTTTCAACAAACTAGTTGAATTTTCAAACAAAGAGATGGATCTTAAACTAAAAAAATCCATTTTTTACAAATCAGTTCAACTTTGAATCAGGCAGTTAAATTTTCAATAAAGATGATTAATTTTCTATTAAAAAAGACGATGTGACATCAAAATACATAAATTTTCAACCAAATTATTGAATTTTCTACGAAAATAATAGAATCATCAACCCAAAAACGTGAATTTTCAACAAAATAGTTATTTTTCACCAAATAAATGAATTTTAAATTAAAACGATCAATGTTTGAAAAAAAAATGATTTCAATAAAAAAACGAATTTTCAACAAAATAGATTACTTTTCAACCAAAAGAATTTTTAACTATCCAGTTCAACTTTCAATCAAATAGTTAAATTTTGAACCAAGAAGATTAATTTTCTACAGAAAAAGACGAATTTGCAACATAATGCATACATTTTCAATCGAGTTTTCAATCAGATTGTTGATTTTTTAACTATAAACGATCAATTTTTAATGACCAATGAAACAATGTAACTTTTTTTTAAACTCTCTCTGCAAGTCGCTTGGGTTGATCAAGGATGGTCATCGAAAGCTCGTCAATAGGTCAATCCACGCGTCTTGAAGACGCAAACAATTAATTTTAAAAAAATTCTCTTAAAAACAAAGTAAATAATTTTGCTAAGAAATTTAAAAACGATATTGGCAGGTTATGGTGGGTCATGAAAGGTTCTTCAATTGGACAATCGATGCGTCTCGAAGACGCGAACCAGTATATCATATATATTTAGGTTGTATTCCCAATATTAAAAAACTTTTCCTTATATCAACAAGATGAAAAATATATTTTTTTAAATTTATATATCAGTATTGCTAGATGATTAGCAATTGAATACAAAACTGACGTAATAGCACTTCAAGAAACCTGCTGGTCGGGTGATTTCGCGTCAATTTCTAGGGATAACTATACTTTGCACTGGGGAGGAGCTAAGGGGCAAAGACTGGGGACTGGTTTTCTTATTAATAAACGAATTTCGCAAGCACTTATCGACATGCAATTCATTAACGACCGGTTATCATACATTGTACTAAAGGGTAATTTCATCAAACACGTATTAATCAATGTGCACTGCCCCACCGAGGACAAAGACGAAGACACTAAAGATCTTTTTTATGAAACAATCGAGCAGGTTTTTGACAAGTTCTCAACGTTTGACGCAAAAATAGTATTGGGGGATTTCAACGCGAAAATTGGAAAAGAACCAATGTATAGGCCTACAATAGGATCAGAAAGTTTGCATGACGTCAGTAATGATAATGGAACCAGAGTAATAAACTTTGCAGCTTCAAAGAACCTCGTTGTCAAAAGCACATATTTCAAGCATAAAAATATACATAAGGCCACCTGGACATCACCAGATGGTAATACTCACGATCAGATTGATCACGTTCTAATAGACAGAAGAAGTCATACAAACATTCTCGATATAAGATCGTATAGGGGAGCGGATTTAAATTCAGACCATTTTCCCGTGATAGTAAAACTAAGATCTAGGCTAGCGTTAAGTAAGAAAACAAGCCGCACAGAGCCAACAGTTCGTTTCAATATAGATAAGTTCAAAACAGCAACAGAAACATTAAATTACCAAGTTGAGATTTCTAATAGTTTCGACGCTCTCCAAGAACAGAGAGACGATAACAATAATCACGAGGAGGACCCGGAAACCCTGTGGAGCAATACGAAAAAGGCGATAAAGGCAGCCGCGAAACTTACGATAGGTTTTAAGAAAGTAACCAAAAGCAAACCATGGTTTGACGAAGAGTGCAAACTCTGGTTTGAGAAACGTCGGAAGGCCAGACTAAGTAGTTTACAAAATAAGTGCGATCAAACACATAAGAAATATCTCGAGATTAGCAAAAGTACAAATAGGCTCTATAGATGCAAGAAAAGGGAGTGGGAAAAGAATAAAATACTAGCAATAGAAGCGCATAATAAACAAAATAACCCGCGTGAGATGTACAGGGGAATCAATCAATCTAGTAGCCGATGCGACAGAGAGACTGAATTTATGGAAAGATTATTTCGATAAACTATTAAATGTACGCGAAGCCCCCGTTGAAGGTAATCTCGGCGAAATCCACACTGCTGATCTATTAATTAACGATCCTACTGATATAGAAATAGAAATGGCCATAAAGAAGTTGAAAAATAACAAAGCCGCGGGCATTGATGACCTACCGTCAGAACTGATAAAAAATGGAGGCCCTTGCCTCACAAAACAAATTTGTAAATTGATACGCGCAGTTTGGAAAACAGAACGCATGCCGGAAGAATGGAATACCTCTATCATTATTCCCATCTTTAAAAAAGGCGATAAAACTAACTGTAACAACTATCGGGGAATTTCACTTGTGCCTTCGTGCTACAAGATCCTGTCTAATGTTATCCTAAGTAGACTAACTCCTTTTGCCGAGGAAATCATTGGGGATTACCAGTGTGGATTCCGCCGAAACCGATCTACAAGCGATCAAATGTTTACAATTAGACAACTGTTAGAAAAGGAATGGGAATTTAAAGAAGCAGTACATCAGCTATTTATCGATTTTAAAAAAGCTTACGACTCTATTATACGCGCGCGAATGTACTGGATCCTAGAGTTCTTGGGTGTGCCAAGAAAATTGGTTAGACTTATCGAAATTTGCTTAAGCGGCAGTAAGGGTAGAATACGCGTAAACGGTAGTTTATCTGAAGAGTTTTCGATCCGCGATGGCCTGAAACAGGGCGATGCACTTTCGTGCGTCCTTTTTAACTTAGTTTTAGAATACGTGGTTAGGCAAGTGCAGGCGAATCCGACCGGTGCTACCCTCAATGGGTGTTATTTATAACGTAGAATAAAAAACACTGATAAAGCAGAAAATATAAAAGAACGACGCTTAAAAATGATGCTAACAATAGTAAGCAGGGAGATCAAATTTGTCAAACGATCGCGCGTGTTTCTTGTCTTAGGTCAAGAACTGAACTGAACTGCCTGCCCCCGCCTGTACCGAGGCCACCCAAGGTCCTTCTTATCCCTGTTTCATATCCTGGGACTTTTCCTATTTTTAGAATACAGAATCTAGCTTGGGTCCTGGCTCGGTCAGGCAGAGTTGTATTTCAAAAACTTTAAAACTTTCAAATAAGATATAACTTAGCGTCCGTAACATTCCCCCTCCTGTACTGAAGTCACAACTGAAGCACTATTACACGTCAAGGACGCGCAATTTCGTCGCTGGTCGGCGATAGATTCCAGTCGCGGTCGCGACCTCTGCCACTCGGACTCGTCCGTCCGTTCCTGGAAATACCTCTTGAACTCGTCCTCTCGTCCACTGGTTCCTGGATGATTTGTGATCCCCAATGATCACGAGATCACCCACTTTCAGGTCACGTCGACCTTGATGCCATTTGGTTCGTCGATTGAGGGTAGGTAAGTATTCTTTTACCCAGCGTTGCCAGAACTGGTCAGCGAAATATTGGCTCATCCGCCACTGTCTTCGCATATAGCAGTCTCCCTTTTGAAAAATTCCTGCTGCTCCATGATGTTCGTCCATGGTGGTGAGGCTGACACGCAAAAAATGCATAGGTGTCAGACTTTCCGGTACGGTCGGGTCGTCTGGAACGTAGGTGAGTGGACGACAATTAACCGAATACTCTGCTTCAGCAAAGATAGTCTGAAGAACCTCCTCCTTTGGTGCTTGCTCTTTCATGGTAGCTTCCAGAGCGATCTTCACTGATCGGATGAGCCTTTCCCAGGCACCGCCCATATGAGGACTCCCTGGTGGAATAAACTCCCACTCTATCATTGCTGCAGCTGCCTTTTGCTGAAGTTCCTCCTGATCCAGTTCTGCCCAGGCTTCTGCCAGGATTCGTCGAGCGCCGACAAAGTTGGTGCCATTGTCGGACAGAATCTTTTTCGGCTTCCCTCTTCGTGCGATCATGCGTCGAAATGCCATAATCATTGCATCTGTGGACAGAGAATGTGCGATTTCCAAGTGAACTGCTCGAATCGCCAGACACGTGAATAAAACGCCATAGCGTTTCTCCTTCCTCCGCCCAATAGTAACCTGGAAAGGACCAAAATAATCGACACCAGTATTGGTGAACGGTGCGACAAACCCTTCTGTTCTTTCAGGTGGTAGCTGCGCCATAGGAGGAATGTATGGCTGTGCTCGCTCGTTACGGCAATGCTGACATGCATTCCATACCGCCCTCACTGCTGCTCTCGCTTTGATAATCCAGTACTGCTGGCGTAGATCATTTAGGACTCTTTCTCTACCCTGATGTCCTACGCTGACGTGGAGGGTGTGAATGAGGAGTCGTACTGCTGGATGTTTTCCATCCAATATGATGGGTTGCCGCGCTGCTAGACTCACTCCGCTGCATGCCCTGATGCGACCATCCATGCGAATCAGGCCATCATCGTCCAGTATAGGTGACAGCTCGAATAGTCGTGACGTACGAGATACAGCTTTTTGTTCTCGAAGATGTTGAACATCGCCGAGGAAGCTTTCTGCTTGCACCATCCTCAGGATCTCTTTCTCTTCTTTCAATACCAGTGCTACTGGTAAAAATAACCTCTTTATGTGGCCTTTGGGTGCTCGTCGCCATGTCCTCCATTTCTTAGCTAAAATTTTCGCCCACGTCAAGGCGCGAACCATCCGCATCCAGCTGGAGAACCTGTGAACATCAACCCAATCTTCGAGCTTTACCTGATCCTGAATGAACATGCAGAAATCTGCTTTCACCTCTGGTGCCTGCCACCTGTCCTGAGGCCAGTCTGTTTTACCTTGGATAAGAAATTCTGGACCCGTAAACCATCTGCTGGAGGAATTAATTTCCAGATGCTCTATGTCCCGGGTGGCTTCGTCAGCCACGTTGTCCTTCGTAGATATCCATCTCCATTCGTCCATTCGAGTAGTGTCGAGAATCTCCGCGACCCTGTTGGCTTCAAAGACACTTGGATACCTTCTAGTCACCGAGTAAATCCAATTCATGACTGTTTCAGAGTCAGTCCAGAAAACTCTCTTGCTTATTCGGAGGCTGTGTTCAGTGGTAACCACTGACGCTAATCTGGTACCCATCACGGCTGCTTGCAATTCCAGCCTTGGAATTGTCATTGTCTTGAGGGGAGCCACTCTGCTTTTCGAAGTTACCAACGTAGACCTGGTACCGCTCTCCCCCTCCAGTCGAAGGTATGCGACTGCCGCGAAGGCTTGCTGACTCGCGTCACAGAAGATATGTAGCTGGATGTCCTTGACTTGTCCGATTCCTAGAGCATAGAATCGCGGAATCCGCAATTCCGTGGCGCTTCTCAGGTCTTCCAACCAGGTCTTCCACTTGCTTGTTAAATCTTCTGGTAACGGTTGATCCCATCCGAGTCCTGACCTCCAAATATCTTGCATGAGGATCTTGGCCCGTATCGTCATCACCGAGAGTAGACCTAGAGGATCAAAAACGGACATAACAAGTTTTAATACCTCCCGTTTTGTTGGCTGCTTTTCTCCATCGACTATCTTCTGATCCACTTTCGGAAACACAGATGTGTAGGTGAAGTGGTCGCTGTCAGGGGACCATATTACCCCGAGAACTCGCTGAAAGCTCTCCGTGTCCAGTGCAAGTTTGCTTCCGCTTTGCGCTAACGTATCTGGAGGCAACGTGGTTAGCAATTCCTTGGAATTGCTCATCCAATTTCGTATCTCGAATCCTCCTTTTCGATGAACATGGGAAACTTCACTTGATCGCTGGATTGCCTCAGAAATAGTGTCAACACTATCAAGATAATCATCCATGTAATGGTTCTCACTGATAACTCTATAGACCTCGGGATAGGCTTCTTGGAATTCCTTGGCATTCCTGTTCCTAATCTCTTGAGCTACATATGGCGATGACACCGATCCAAAAATCATGACCTGCATTTCAAAGGTAATTAGATCACCTGTCTTTTGATCTCGACCGAAGATTCTCTGACTAGATCGATCTTCTGCTCTAATCATAACCTGGTGAAACATTTCTTTTAGATCGCCGCACATAGCTATCGCTCGTTCACGAAATCGAAAAAGAACTCCGACCAGTGAGCCGAGAAGGTCCGGTCCTTTCAAAAGTCGATCATTTAGACTTACCCCATGGCTCTTAGCAGCTGCATCGAAGACGATACGCATCTTACCAGGTTTGTTGGGATTGAATACCACGAAGTGTGGCAGGTACCAAGTCCTCGGACCTCCCCGCGCAGCTTCCTCGTTGGTCAGTCTACGAGCGTAGCCTTTATCCTCGTAATCCTGGATTTTTCTGTGGTACTCGTTCTTCAATGCTGATTCCCGGTCCATCTTCTTCTCCAATGATCGAAATCGCTTCTCAGCCATGTTCCGACTAGGTGGCAGGATCTCTTCATCGGTTCTCCAAAGCAGTCCAGTTTCCCACCGGTCCCCGCAGCGCCGAGTTGTTCTATTTAACAACTCTTCAGCCCTCTGATCCTCTTTTGAACGCAACCTGGTTGCGGTCGAGCTTACGCCGAAGGCTTCCACACTCCAGAAGTTATGCATATATTGTGCGAGCTCGTCCGGCTCACGCTGGTAGCAATGCAATACGTACTCGGTATCGGTACTTTCAAGGTTGCATGGACCATGGACTGTCCAACCTAAAGGGGTAAGAGATGCCATTGGCGCATTACCTTTTCCAAAGACTGTCTGCATACATCACATCTGGTAGAGGGATATCCTTCAGGTACGTCCAGTTGCCAGTGTCCACTTTCTTCGTTTCTCTGGCAAGGTTCAGGCACTTTTGTGTGCGCACGCCTCGAAGATGGAACTCCTCTCCGGTGGTACCGCGGATCTTCAAGTTGACTCGTCGTGATGTTGGATCCTCAGATGTGGTATTATCATACCACTGGGCAATAAATGGAGCGATCTCTCCTTTGAGGCCAAGTTCATCGGCCAAGCTGTCCTGAATCAAGGACATTTGTGATCCATCATCCAAAAACGCGTATGTCTCTACTTCCCCGGCTGGTCCCGTCAAGGTCACCGGCACGACCTTTAGAAACACATGCCTCCTGCGTTTATGAATCACATTTATTTTTGCGACTTCTTCGATTTCACTCTTCGGTAGTGTTTCGACTCGGGTTTTCGGTGCTGGTTGGGTTCCTGTCTTCGATGATGACTCCTCTGTCTTCTTTTGATCGCTGTGAAGCACTGGGTGATGACGCTTGCTGCAACCATTTTTTCCGCAACGCTTCCTCCTACAATCCTTGCTGGGGTGTCTCGACTTCAGGCAACAGAAGCATAGCTTCTTGTCCGTGACCCACTTCCATCTGTCGTTCACACTGAGAGCTTTCAGTCGCTCACATTGCGATACTGGGTGTTCCGCCTCACAGTATGCACACATAATTTTGCTGCTGGGCTCTCCTATGGCACCTATCAAGGCTTTGCCAGGTTTGACAGCTATCGGGTCACAGACCATGCTCGCTATGACGGCTTGATCCTCAAGCCAGCTTCTGAACTTCTTGAGATCCGATGACTCACATCCGCCTTGGATAAAAGTTGCCCA
>CAKNYM010052425.1:329274-342921 GCA_932195095.1 Andricus curvator
TCCACACGTGCTAAAAGAGCTGGACTTGAGAAATTTCCCCTCGCTGCCGACCTCTGCCTTAAGGGCATGTACGAGGCTGTCACGTTACGTTACGTGGTCTAAAATAGATTTTTTTTTACTAGAGAGAACAACGATCCCCCCATTTTGTAATGTTTCCGAAGAAGGAAATTCCCTATTTTTTTTCTCCAAATCGGTCTTAAGGAATGTTCAACGTCCCCTGTATTGTGTCCGGAAAATGTCCCAAAAATTTGAAAATATCAGTTTTGTGTAAATTTCATGCCAAATATGACTTTTTTGAAATTGTTTTTGACATAAATGATTATAATTCGGTAAAAAACAACTTTCCCAATACTTAAAAACTTATTTGCAAATTGTTAAACGATTATTATTTACTTACACAAACTTTTTTCACCTCTAAATCATGAAATGTTATTATTTTTCGGGATTAATGATAAAGTTCATGAATTTCAAGAGTTACATTTTTCGTTAAACATATTTTAAATTGTTTAAACAATTTATATTTGTATAATATAATTTTTCATATCACCAAATCGTGTAAAGTTAGTATTTTCTGAAAGGAATGATATAATGACACATATTGAGAGTAATATTTTTTTAAAGACATTTTTGCAATTATTTGAAAAACATGTATTTCTTTAAACAATGTTTAACATGGAAAACAAATTTTAAACAAAGAAAAACCTATACTTTTTTATAGCAATAGAATTTAATATACTCTTTCAGGTTCATTACTACTTCATTAATCCCTAAAAAAAGTGATTCATCATAATTTACTGAAAATATTGTTTAAAGAAATGAATATTCGAAAACATTAGGTTATAAGTTCTTAAATAACAAAATACTGAATAATAAGCAACACACTTTAAGAGATTCGAAAAAAACTAGAATTAGAACCACCATTCCTATGAAAAGGCACAAGTGAATGAATGATGATTATTTATTGTTTAAATAATTGCAAACTGTCTTTCACAAAAAATATTAAACTTAAAACTCATTACATCTATCATTTATCCCGAAAATACTAACTTCTCACGATTTAGAGGGGAAATTTTTAAACAGTCGAAAATTGTTCAAATAATTGCAAAATGTCTTTAAAAAAAAAGATTACTCTCAATATTCATTATTTATGTAATTACTTCCAGAAATGCTAACTTTTTACGATTAGTTAAAAAATAAATATACAAATTTAAATTGTTTAAACAATTTAAAACATGCTGATAAAAAAATATAACTCTTAACATTCATAAACTGTCTTATTTAATCCGGAAAATAATAACTTTTCACGATTTACAGTGAAAAAATTTGCTTGAAACAAATAATAATTGTTTAAAAAATGCAACTTAGTTTTAAAATACTTGCCAAGTTGTGTTTTACCAAATAATAATTATTTATGCAACGAAAAAATTGTCTTTGAACAAGAATTTTACATAAAACTCATATTTTCGATTTTTGTGACATTTTGCGAGCAAAATACAAGGGCTTTCGGCAGATAAAAATAAAAAGTTATTGGTTGGAAATTATTCGTCTAACATTCCTCAAGACGCGACGAAACTTTCATTCATAAGAAGTTGATAACGAGTAGTTGTTTTCCCAATTTTTTCGAAAACTGAGATTTTTGCATTTAAAATCCCATGTTAATTTCAAAAGCCCGACATAACGGATTAATATTTATCGAACAAAAAAATAGGGAATTTCTTTATTCGGAAACCTCAAAAATGGGGAAGGGTCGTTACTCTCCAGCATCCAAAAATCATTAAATTCGTATTTTATATACGACAATATAATATTTTTTGCATTTTGTTCACTATTTTAAATTTAATTTTGAAATTTGAATTTTTTACGACCAATTTCCACTGGAGACAGAGTTGCCAGATCGCGGACTGGCGGAGTTTGCGCAGTAGTTTTTCTTTGTATTTTTGGGTTATGTTAACCAATTTGTGTCTTCTGCGCAGCCAATTCGCGATCTGGTTGATATTTCAACTAAAAATAATGAATCTTAAAAAAAAGGTTTGTGGCAGTGGGGCCACATGGCAGAAGTGGAACTTTACGTGCGCTTGGCGTCATATAAACTTATAAAGTATAGACTATAGAGTACAATCATGATCCAACAAACTATGGTCTCGCCACGCGCAAGTAAAAAAAAAGTCAACCAATCAGACGGCTTCCTAGTTAGACCCGACTACCCTTCCATCTTGGATCTTTAAATCCAATCTTCTTCACAACTTTGAATTGGAATGGCAGTTGATTCGCGTTCCGTGCGCGCCAGTGCAGCGAGTATGGTGGGGGTACTCGGGTAACGCGAAGTCGAACATATTTGAGCATCGAAGTGGTGGGACCATGGTTTGTTGGATCATGGAGTACAATAATGCATTGAGGACGTGCATGAGTGCAATGGAGCTTGCTTAGTGGTGGAGTAGTGGGGTGATCTCTTAGTAAATGAGTGCAGAGAGGGGAGAGGGGGGAGGGAGGCACGCATAGAGAGGGGGATGCATGTATAGAGAGGGGTTGGCAGGGGGAGACGGACGAGAGAGAGAGAGATGGAAGAGGAGTCTTCAGAACAATTGCGAATCACCGCACAAAAGGGAGACGCGATGACAGAGATCGGTATAGAAAGTATACTTGTAAGAGAGAGACAGTGACTTCCGTTCGTACGCTCGGTCGTTTTTTTTTCAATTCACTCCCGTCCCAAAAAAAGTTTCACTTACAAACAAAATGTTGACAAAAGTGCATTGATTAATTATGTCAAGGTCAGGGATCTGAAATAAGGTAATAATTATAGAAAAGTTTCATGATTCATGTAAAAAAAAAATTTCATTGCATTTTCGTCAAAAATAAACAAAACTGTATTGAAGAAGCTTTAAAAATATCTGTAGCTTTTTCCGCTACACTTTCTAATTATAATATTTAAAAAATCTGCCCGTTGCTTGGGCACATTCTTACCTTTTATTTTTAATGTTATTTTACGATTAATACAACACCCATGCGTCTTATTAAAAAATGTAATAATGTATAATTAAATAGGGTCAAATGAAAATTTGAAAATTAGTTATTGAAAACTAATTTTTACGCGTTTTAATGAAATTGTTTAGTTAAATCTCAAAAGTGTTAGAGTATAAAATAGAGATAGGGGTAAGAGCCCCTAATTATGGCCTATACTGCCTATAGGGCCCCAAATTTTCTTAACCCAGCCCTGATTCAAATTAGGGGTCATTCACAAAAGACGTGATACGTTTAGGGTTGGGGGGGGGGAGTCTGTCGGAGTATTATTCTCTAGGTTGAGAACAATGGAAAAAGTATCACTCGGGGGGGGGGGGGGTCAGAAGTTCCTGAAAAATTTATGACGTATTTTGTGAATAGCCCCTTATTAGTTTATAAGTAACTTTGTTTATAAGAATTGGTCGCGTGGCAGACTTGTGCATGCCATAAAAAAAAATTGAGTGAACCTTTCAGGGCATACCACCTCTCTGTTTTTTCTGTCTAGCGGTAGGGGTCCTGGGGGCGGGTCAATTCTACGTAAAACTGGCATGGGTCGAGTTCAGCGAACCAATCGAAAGGCGGAGATCATTATTGCGAATCGCAATCCTCGTCGTGAAGAGGGTGAAGAAAAGAACCAACGTCCACTCTTCAGTTGATTCAGTTCTTCAGTTGTCTTCAGCTTCTGTTTTCAGATGTCTTTAGTTCAGCGCTGCATTTCGTAGTAAAAAGATAAGTTTATTCAAATGTTTTCAAATTGTCTCCTGAAAATAAGTCGGTAGTGCTCTGAAGTCGAACATTGAGTGAAAGTAATTTGCAATTGCAAATCGGAACTTCTTGAATGAAAAAAAACAACTGTAAGTGTCCTATTGACGAAGGATCCTTGTGTTTTCTTGATACGGCCATGGATTTGTCAATGAAGAAGACGGAGGATTTGTCAATGAAGAAGACGGAATTCTACGAAAGAATTTTAGAAGATATTCAAAAAAGTGTGAACGAGAGAAGAGCGAGGTCCTGCAGAGTAAAACGACCTTTAAAGTCACCAGCTGAGAAGATTGAGGCAATCGAGAGGGTCAAAAATGGAGAAAGGAAATCATCAGTCGCAAGAGACATTGGAATACCAGAATCTACTCTTCGGGGTTGGTGCAAATCAGTAGAGAAAATCCAAAACATGGCAAATACTTTTTCTCCAGAGAGCATGGCTCACTCTCCAGTATTGTCTTCAGAAGCTCATGAAGTGATTCACTCCAGCGAAGATGAGGGCCCGCCTCTGAAGAAGATGAAGAAAGATCTCCAGCAACCAAAAAACTACTTGGAGGAGGAGAAGCTTTTTTTCCAACAACTGGGACTGATTTCCGCACATTGTCATCCTAATCCCAGGAAGAGTGGCATCATTAAAAAAAGGATTGATGAAGCCCCTTGGATGACTAAACTACTCTGTTATCATTCCGAACCGGAAGATGCTCCAAAGTCTGTAGCAGAGGCTATCGAACATGGAGAAAAATTTTTCAAGTGGATTGATGAGTATTCGGATCCATCAGAAAGAGTCAAGTTCAAGCAGTTCAAGTTCTTGCTGGACAACCTGAAGACACACAGAAATGAGAGGGATTTATCCGGATTAAAGTGGAGCACTGAGTACCCTGAAAATGGTATGATTTTTCAGTATCTAGATGGTAGGAAAACAAGCCCTTGGAAGTAATTCGCGCCGAGCCTGTTCAAATTTTGGAATCTTTCTATCTGGATTTCAAATTAAAGTTTTATTGTAGACATTGTAGTTTTAAGGAAGTGAATTCTTTTAAACGAGTGAGCTCATAAACCCAGTGATATACTCATAACCGAGTGAAAACCGAGTGAATAAACATTTATCTCATATATAGCCAGTAAATAAACCCGGATGCAATAAGGGCATAAAACTTCTCGCGATAGAAATTCGGAGAAAGGTGTGATCAAGATTTTGGGAAAGTTTCAGATGAAATTATTGAATAGTTTAGGAGCAGTCATGATTTTAGTTTATGACAGCCTTCGAGTTTACTATAGGTTCCGGGACTTGCGCCCGCGCCGTGTGATGCGCAGCACGCGGCGGTACTGCAGCACGCGGCAGCGGTCTGTCCCGGAGCCTGTAGCAAACTCGAAAACTCAAACGCTGTCATAAACTAAAATCATTACTGCTCCTAAATTATTAAATATTTCGAACTGAAACTTTCCAAAAAACTTTACCATACCCTGGCGAAAGTATCGGATAGGAATTCCTTCCGAGCCAATCCGAATCATTCCGGAATCTGTATTAAAACAATTCGAACCAATCCGAGAAAAGTTCTACATTTCGTTTGACCCAAATCGTTTAAAAATTAATCCGACTCAATCCGAACTCCAAAACGAATCAATCCGAACCAAAGTTTTAATCCAAATGAATCCGAACTCGGATTGAGATACACTGAATTTTCAATCCGAATGAATCGGAACTCGGATTGAATTGGATTCACTCGGATTAAAAATTTGATTCGCATTGAACCGGATTGAGTCGTATTAATTTTTGACCGATTTGGATCGAACGAAATGTAGAAATTTTTTCGTATTGGTTCGGATACAGATTCCGGAATGATTCAGATGACTTCGGATTGGTTCGGAAGGAATTCCTATCCGATACTGTCGCCAAGGTACCTTTCACCAAATTTTTGTCGCTAGAAGTTTTCGCCTGCTCAAAATTATCTCGATAAATGAAACTCTAAAAGACATAAAAGTCAAATTTACGCCCGGTGTCAAAAAAAAATTTTCGAAAGAGATATTTTCAAATTCTGATTTTTCCCAAAATGACCGTCTATTTACTTTAATTTGAAAACTAGAAAAGCTACAGCTATTTTCTAAGTAAAAAGGATGCGCAATAAAATTTAACAGCTGGATACAGCGTTTAAAAGTTAGAATTTTGTTTTCTCCAGAGAAAATTTGATTTCATTGCATCCGGGACCTCATTTGGTTATTATTTGATGAACAAAAAGTTCTTTCAAGAAACTTTATTTTATTTTTTAATTCGGCTCGTCTTTTTAATGATATAAAAAAAATTTCACGTTTCTTTCACTTTTTAAATCGCGTAATTATATTTTAGATGTGTATGTTTTGTAACCGAGAAAAGAATTTGATAAAAAATGTATCAAATGTATAAAATGTATAAAAAAATGAGAAAATATATAAGCGACAAATTTTTAATTATTTTATACATGTTGGAGAAAAAGAATTTGATAAAAATGTATCAAATGTGGAAAAAATTGAGGAAATCTATAAGCGACAAATTTTGGATTATTTTATACATGTTGCAGCCTCAGGGGAATAGTAAAAATAGTTACAATTACCATTTTATAATACCCGTTTTTCTAATTAGTTAAGGTAGTTTTCGTGCCAACAATCAGGTCTCTGGTATAGTCTTATGAAAGATGATGATTTTTGATGAAAAAAGTTTCAAACTTACGAAAAATAATTAATAGTTTTTGTTATTTTTTTCTTATTGTAGCTTCTTAGCCATTTTTGAAAAATGGTTGAATTTTAATAAATAATGGCTTATTTTTACGGGAACACATTCCCGACAACTTTACAGCTTCCAATTTTGAAAAAAAAAAGTAAATAATAAATTTATTTGTTTTAAATAAATTTTCTTTAAAAAAAAAGGTTTCCACGATTTCAGCCATACAATTTTTTTTTAATTAGAAACAATAGAGTTGTAGAAAATCTTTTATCCGAAAAAATAAGGCATCATTTCTTAAAGTTCAATGATTTTGCGAAAATTATAATAACTAATAATATTATTTTGATTCTTAAATCTAGTGATGCATTCGAGACGATTTCGAGAAAATTCGAGATTTTCTTGAAACATTTTCAGGTGAACTCAAAACTTAATGGAGATTCAGAATCTCGAATAAAAAATTTCGAGATCTCGAGTCGAGAATCTCGAAACTTTTTATTCGAGATTCTCGATCTCAATGACGATTTGAGTTCACCTGAACATGTTTCAAGAAAATCTCGAATTTTCTCGAAAACGTCTCGAATGCATCACTACTTAAATCATAGAAAATCAATTTTTTAAAGATCTGATTTTTGGCATAACTATCTCAAGGCCATATAATATTTACCTGATTAATATCTTACCGGTATTTTTTGTGTGAACAACTCTCGTCCACGAAATGAGATATCAAGTTGAAAATTTGGGAAATTAAATAAAAGGCACTAAGGAGTTTTTTTATGGTCCTACATTTTTCTAATTACAAAAATTAATTTATTTTTAATATATTTTTTGTAATTTTAAAAATGTAGGACCATAAAAAAGTTCCTTAGTGCCTTTTCTATAATTAAATAAATTTTCAACTCGATATTTTATGTCGAGGACGTAATTTGTTTAAAAAAAAGATTCGGTAAGGTAGGAATCTGGTAAGTTTTACGTGGCCTTAAAAAAGTCCACTATTGGCAAGTACTGTTAGCCGCATAGCGCCGAGAGTTTGATTCAAATGTCAAATCGTCGAAGAGATTAAACCAATGACATAAAAAACCAATATTTTATTTTATTATTATATTCTTCATTTTATTGTTTTTTGTATTTTATCTAATGATATGAACCGAATTGTTTTCTTAAAAAATGTGCGTTTTTTGTAACCTTATTTATTTTCAATTAAATGCCTCTTGTTTACTTCGCACGTTTACATATGTACCGAAAATTTTACTTTTTTTTGCATCCAATTTTTTATTTGTGAAAAAACGCCTTTTCGCATGAAGTGATGGTCGAAAATATTTATCGACGAATAAACTGATAATTAAACGTATTTTAGAACTGAAAGGTAGCATGCCATAAAGGCCTAAACCATATTTTCACTATTTTACAGGAGAGACACATCCTCTGAAATCAAATTTTTAATTAAAAAAAAAAGAGAAAAAACTTTTGAGATTCATTAATACTGATCTGAACACTAAAAAGTTTAATTGGAAAATATTATTAGATTCTGATGACGATAAAAAATCATATTCATATTTTAAAGAAGTGAGCATTTATTTTGTACTTATTGGTTTGCTGAATGAAAACAAAAAAAGTTTGATTAAAAAATATCATTACGTTTCGAGAAAATAAAGGGGTAAATTTTTTTGGATCAATAGTCTTATTTTCGAAAATTTTTGGGTTAGGCTTATGACATGCTACCTTTCAACTTATATATTTTGAAATTTTGTTACCTTCTCTTTTTTACACTTACAGTTTTACTTTTTCACTTATTTTTAATTATTTCTTTGAATTTTGATTTCTTCAGTTTGTTTAGATAACGTTTATTTTATCCATTGTAAATATTTATATCTCATTTTTTTCAATTGCTTTTTTTAATTTCAATTATCATATATTCTTATCAATTTATAATTAATTATAGAATATAGCATAATTAATTATAATTCTTAATAACAATCATGATTGTTATTAATATAAAGAGATTAATTTCAAACGATTTATTATTTTAAGTTTTAAGATTAGCAACTTCGCAATAACTGACCACAAGATTGAAGGTAAGTATAAGAAAACATTCTTTGTTAATTTGTACATATAAAATTCTTGGAAAAATAATAAATAAACTAAGGTGGTCCAAATAAATGATACAGTTTATGAATGTCAAGAGTATTTTCTTGTCTGACATATTTGGCAATTATTTCAACAATTTCAATATGTTTAAACAATTTTTTTCACTTAAATCGTAAAAAGTTACTATTTTCTGGAATTAATAACACAATTAACGAATGTTGAGAATAATATTTACCTGACGTATATTTGGCAATTATTTAAATAAATTTAATGTGTTAAAACAATTATTTCCCTGGAAATTGTGAAAGGGTTTTTTCGGGATAAATGATACAGCTTATGAATGTCAAGAGTAATATATTTCTTGTTTGACATATTTGGAAATTATTTCAACGATTTCCATTTGTTTAAACAAATTTTCCCCTGGAAATCGTACACAGTTAGTATTTCTGGAAGTAAAGACACAAATAACGAATATTTAATGCAATATTTTTTGTGTAATACATATTGTAATTATTTAAACAATTTTCTTTTGTTTAAAAAAAATGATCCCGCTGTAAATCGTGAAAAGTTAGTATCTTCAGGATAAATTATGTTAATGACTTCTTAGACTAAAAATTGAACTATTCCATTTTTTGTGGAAAATTTATCTTTTTTTATTAAAAATTCATATTTTTTGGCTAAAAACTCAACTGTTGTTCAGGAAATTCTTTTTGGCTTGAAAATTCAACATTTTGGATGAGATTTTTTTTCTTTCTTGACTAAAAAATCTGTTTTGGTTAGAAATTTAAATATTTTAATGAAAGTTTGGTTTGAAAATTAGTCTGTTTTTTTTTCAAGTTAGAAAAAAAAGTAGTTTTCAATAAAATAGTTAAATTTTCTACCAAAGTGAAGAATTTTCATTAAAAAAATGAATTCTCACCAAAAAGTGTGATAGTTGTTATACTTTCATAAAAAAAAAAAAAAACAGTTGAATTAAACCTAAAAATACGAACTTTCAGCAAATTGGTTGAATCGTCAAACAACCCAGACTAATTTTCAACCAAAAAGAAGAAATTTAAACCAAAGAGTTAAACTTTCACCCCAAAATATGAATTTTTAACCAAAAATTGAATTTTCAACCCCAGAATATAAATTTTTTACCAAATAAAATTAATTTTCAATCCAAGAAAGACGAGTTTTCAACCAAAAATTAAATAGTTCAATTTTCAGATAGGAAATTTTGTTTTTCTTATCTCACGTCCACTAAAAATAAGATATAGAGTTGAAAATTTGAGAAATTAAATAAAATGAACCAAGAAATGGACCTAAACTTTTAGAAATATTACCTTTTTTCTTAAGCTACGTTTTTTTTTATAGAAAAAAGGAATTTTCAACCCCGAGAAATGAATTTTATAAAAAAAAAAAAAATTTCCAACTGAAAATGATACATTTTTAACCAAAAATAGAACAGTTCAAATTTCAGTTCGAAAAATAAATTTTCAATAACAAAAAAATTGCATTTTCAAGAAAATAGTTAAATCTTGCGCTTAATTTAATTTTCCGAATTTTCAACTCGAAATCTTATTTTGAGTGGGCATGAGTCAAGCAAAAAAATGTCGGTAAGGTAGGAATCAGGTAGTGTTACATGGCCTTAAATTTAGAAAATAATTAACTGGTAGGGATCTGGCCACAAAACCCAGTGTCCTTTTCTTCGTGAAGCTTCATCCCCACTTCTAGGTATACCTGGGAAGTCATTAACTCATTACCTGATTTTAATGAGCTACCAAAACCCAAAACCAAACCCTAATCGAGCAAAAAATATTTCGTCGGCTTAATTTTCAAATTTTCATAGAAATAAAGTTCTCAGCTGCGCCATTCGGTCATAAATCCTCACTTCTGATTTACAACATATATGACGTGAAAGTAAAGAGAATTTTCTTGAATGGTTTTTCGGTTACATATGACAATAAACCTAAATGGCTTCTTTGAAGGGTTTTCGCGTAATTTGAAATGTACCTGAAAGTTCTGAATGGTTCAGTAAATTGATTTTCCGAATTGTTAAACCTTGAATAGATCGGGCTGGTCATTTGGGCAGTACATATTTGATCGCCGTCTACCTGCTCGACTTACCCTCTCCACTCGACTTCCCCTCTCCACTCGACTTCCCCTCACGTAGCTGAGTGAGCGCAAGAGGTTGTCACCGACCGAGCAGATGACAATTCCGCCCGGGGACCTGCGAACGGTTCCCCCACTACACGGCTTCCCCTCACTCAGCCGAACTGCTGCCGTCGAGCCTGGTTAGCGGGAGTCCTTTGTACCTAATGAGGACTAGAATGCGAAATATAAAATTTTTTCAAATTAGCACTGGGCAATTGATAAATATAATATTCGAAATCTGATAATTATAACGATTCCAACGATACGTTATTTGAATTTGAAAAATTGAAAATTAAAGAAGAAATGTTTAAGTTTATGCGAAATTTTATAAAGAAATTTTTCAGTATTTTTATTAAATCCGCTGCAGTAGCTTTAATTTATTGGTTGGCTGAAATTTGGCCACATTTGTAAACTTATTAACGAACATAATAAATTAGTTTATTTCTCAAAGCAGTCGCATTTCTCAAAATTACCCTTAAATAATTTTGCAATTCCAGTCCAAAAGTATAAATAGTGTCATCCCTAGCTTAATTTGGAAACTCATTAAAAAACATCATAATTTTTTTTTACTGCTTAACCAATTTGTTTATGAAAGTTAATTAAAAATACTATTTAAAAGCAAAAAAAGCAGAATATAAAGGATTTTCGTGGAGTTAATATCAAAAGTGTCGTTTTTAAAATCTAACTTTAGAGATTTTGAACATTACTACACGGAGAGAAAAATCAGCGTTTGAAACGATGAGAGGGCATCGTAGTCCAAAACGACGACTCATCGTCGTCTGAGACGACGAATATCGTCGTTTCATCCTACGAATCGCTTCGTCGTTTGAAACGACATGGATCGTCGTTTGAAACTACGAAACTCTTGCATTCCTGAATTAGGCCACGCCTCCAGTTTTTGGTTGCAGCGCGATCATCGTTTCAAGCCACGATCCACGTCGTTTCAAACGACGAGAGTCGTGGTTGCAAACGACGATTTTGTCGTTTCAATCTACAGTTCTCATCGTTTTGAACGACGATCAAGACTCGTAGTTTCAAACGACGAATAAGCGTCGTTTCAAACGCTGATTTTTCTCTCTGTGTAGAACACTAAATTGTATTGGCTTGAGTGTCGAGAAAAATTTGTAAACTGAATTCGGACAATTTCGAAAATAATTATTCTTCATTTCAAAAATTTGCAAACCAAAGAAAAAGGAATTTTCAAAAAAGGTGTTGAATTTTTAACCAAGAAAGATTTTGCAGTCAATAAAGAAAAAAAATCTCAGCCAAAATGTTAAATTTTCAATCCAAATAGACGAATTTCTGGCAAAAAAAAAGTTTTCAACCCAAAGAATAGTTACATTTGTAGTAAAAAACCTTTATTTTTAACTAAATAAACACGAATTTTCAACAGAACGGTAAAAATTTCAACCAAAGAAATGAATTTTTCACTAAAATACGCAATGAGTCTTCAACCACAAAAATGTATTTTTAACAAACAAAAAAATGTTAACCAAACAGTTGAATTTTCAACCGAAAAGATTAATCTTCTACCTAAAAAGGATTAATTTGTAACAAACTACATGAATTATCACAAAACTATTTAAAATTGAGGAATTTTCAACAAAAGAAATGAATTTTCAACCAAACATGGAATAGTTGAATTTTCGGTGAAAAATAATTAATTTTCAACCAAAAAAAAAGTGATTTTCATTAAAAACTGAAAAATTGTTTAGTGAGTTATTAATTTGGAAAAAATTCAAGTAAGTTTAAGATATATTTAGAAATTTTGAAAATATTCCAAAATAATTCAAAAATTGAAAAGATTTCAAAAACATTTAAAACAAAATGTACATTTTTGAAGATTCTGAACACAACATTTGAAAGCTTTCTAAGCATTTTGAAAGTTATCAAAAGTATAACAAATTTTTCATTAAAATTCCTAGGAAAACTAAAAATGAATTTTTTTAAATTTTCAAAATAAAATCTGGAAGGTTTTGAAGCAATTTTTTGATTGCCGGATTTTCAACAAATTGTAGAAAAAAAATCAAGTTTCAAGATAATAAATAACAAAATTTGCATTAGATTCCTGGAAAATTTTTTTATGATTTCTTAAAACAAATTTTTAAGCGAATATTAAAAACGATTTTAGAACAAATTTTGATGTATAAATTAATGTTTCTAGCTTAAAATTGCCTAACATTATATAATTTTAAAAATTTATACATTTTTTGATTAATTCTTCAATGTTGAATTATTAAACATTTTAGGTCAGATTTTTTTTCTTTATCGACTGAAAAATCTTTCTTGGTTAAAAATTAAACTCTTTTTATAAAAATTCCTTTTTCTTGGTTTTAAAATTAGTCTGTTTTGGTTGAGGCTTAAGTTAATAAAAAGAAAACAGAAGTGCCAGTAGTAAAACGTCTGGAGACAGTAATATGAAACATATTATTTTTTAAAGGAAGAATAATTATTTTCAAAATTTGCCGAATTCAGTTTTTAACTTTTTTTCGACACTTAAGCAAATGCAATTTTCCGTTTTGGTCTCTGTTCAAAATTTCTAAAGTTAGATTTAAAACATGACATTTTTTAGATTGTTTCGATATTCTAATTTTTATGTGTTACAATAGTATTTTTAATTGACTTTCATAAACAAATTGGTTAAGCAGTAAAAAAAAATGTATGATGTTTGTTAATGAGTTTCCAAATTGAGCTAGGGATGGCACTATTCATTCTTTTGGACTGGGAGTGCAAAATTATTTAGGAATAATTTTGAGAAATGTGATTGTTTGGGAAATAAACTAAATTTATGATGTTACTTAATAAGTTTTTAAATGTGGCCTTTTAGCTTCCGGAATTTCCGAAGTTATGTAAAATATTTCAATAATAAATTAAAGCTACTGCAGTAGATTTGAGTGAAATATTCTGCAAATTTTTTCATTAAATGTCTCATAATTTGAACATTTATTCTTTAATTTTCAACTTTTTAAGTAAAA
>CAKNYM010052425.1:343321-405273 GCA_932195095.1 Andricus curvator
TATAGCTCCATCTAGTCTGAAAAGACGTTAAATATTTTCTGTTATTCTCTAATGATAATACAGATTCCTTGAAAAATTTGATTTGTACCATCTAGCGAAATAATGCGTGTATTTCTGAAAAAAGTTTCCTCCCTGGATCTCTCTAGTAGCTTAATGGGAAAGCACCTGACCGGAAATCAGTAGTTCTGTGGTTCGTTTCCCTGGGGAGCGAAAGGAGAAGATCTTTTTTCAGAAAAAAATTATTTAAAATAATTTTTCTTTCATAGGTCCATCTAGTCTGAAAAGACGTTAACTATTTTCTGCTATTCTCTAATGATAATACAGATTCCTTGAGAATTTTTTTTTTTGACATTCCAGGTTAAAAATAATCATTCAACTAAAAAATGATCTTAATTAATTTTTCAACAATAAAATATAAATATTTTCAAAAGAGGCAAGTCATAAAACTTTCATAATATTTGAAATCATCATGTCTTTTTTTATACAAAAGACTAACAAAATTAAGGACTCGCGCACAATTAAATCAAAATTGTTTTTTTAATTTAATATTACCATTTTTTAAATGGTCGACTTTCAATTTGTAAAATAGAATAATTTTCAATTTTAAATGCGTAGTATAGTTGAAAGTGCAACAGTTAATTTTGTGGAAAATTCGTCTGTTGAAAATTCAATTGTTGAATCTGCGTCAACTAGCGATAATTACTATTTAAGTAGGAGCAGTCGCGATTTATTGCTCTAAGAAAATTTATAATTTTAATCAATATGGAAATTTGCAACTATGGTAGTTGAATTTCGGTGAACCTGTGCAAAGCCTGAAAAACACTTTTAATTCCCAACTTATGGGGGCAAATAACATATGGCACTTATTCTAATTTTGATTTTTTAATTGCAAGTGACATATCGTTGGAATCGCCAAGAAACGTAGATTTCGAATACAATAATTCTAAATTACTAATTTAAAAATTTTTCAAATTTATGTTTCGGTCGGAGACAGCGTCTCACGCTCGCTCAGCGACGTGAGGGGAAGTCGAGTGGAGAGGATAAGTCGAGCAGGTAGACGGCGATCAAATGGAAATCGCGGGGTCATTTTGCAGCGTATAAACAAAAGATGGATGTATTTGTTAAATAATGTTTTTTATAATAATCTTAAATTTAATTAGCCCAACATATTGATGGGAGGAAAGATTGCTTCCAACAAGATTTAATGGAAAAATTATTCTTTTCTGTGAGGAAACGTTCATTTGAGGCACTTGTTTAAAATATTTGTTATAAACAATGAAAATGTTAAGAATATTTTGCAGTTGATAAACATTTCTGAAACATTTTCTGGCCAGGGAATATTAGGGAAAACCTGACAGAGTCAGGGAATTTTCGATAAACTGAAGTTGAAGTTAATTCTATTATTTTGTTGAACATTCAACAAATTTGTTGAAAAGTAATTCTTTTTGGTTGTAAAAATAACGATTTTGTTAAAAATTAATCTGTTTTGGTCAAGGATTTAACTATTTCCTTGAAACAGTTTGGTGAATTCAACTATTCCTGGTTTAAAATTAAAATAGTTTTTGATTGAAAATTCAACTACTTAGTTGAAAGTGTAACTAATTTGATAAAAATTATTATTTTTTTGGTTCATAATTCATCATTTTAGTTGAAACCCCTTTTTGTGTTGTTGAAAAGTTAACTGTATTGTTAAAAATAATTTTATTTGTGTTGAAAATTATTTTTTTTTTAATTTGAAGATTTACTTTTATTTTAAATGCAATTTTAACCATTCATGTTTGGTTGAAAATTAATCTTCTTCAGTTGAAATTTCAATTATTTGATTGAAAAATCCTGTAATTTGTTGCAAATTCATGTTTTGTTGTAGACTATTAATCTTTTTGTTCATTAATTCATCTTTTTGGTAGAAAATTAATTTCTTTGGTTGAAAATTAGTTTTTTTTAAATGAAAAATATTTTTTTTTAAATTGAAAATTTAACTGTTCTATTTTTTCTCGAAAATTTATTTTCTTTTACAAAAATTTGATCTTCTTGATTGAAAATTAATCTATTTTGTTGAAAATTTAACTATTTCGTTGAAATTTTATTTTATTTGGTTGAAAATTCGTCTTCTTTGTAGAAAAGTAATCTCACTATTTGAAACTTCATCTGTTTGGTTAAAAATAATTTTCTTTGGTTGAAAATTTATTTTTCCAACTGAAAATTTCACTATTCCATTTTTGGTTTAAAATTTATATTTTTTGGTAGAAAATAAATCTTTTGGGTTGAAAATTCAACTATTTGGTTAAAAATTCACTTCTTTGGATAAAACATAGGTTTTGTTTATTTAAATTGAATTTTGTAAACTGAAAACTTAGCTATTTCATGTTTTTGTGAAAATTTTTTTTTTTTTATCGAAACTTCATCTTCTTTTTGAAAATTCATTTGTTTAGTTAAAAATTTATTTTACTTGGTTGAAAATTATTTTTTTTAATGAAAATTGAACCATTCTATTTTGGTAGAAAAGTTATCTTATTAGTTGAAACTTCATCTTTCTGGTTAAAAATTTATTGTATTTTGTTGAATATTTGTCTTTATGGCAGAAAATTAATCTTTTGTGTTAAAAATTCAACTATTTGTTTAAAAGTTAATTTTTGTTGTTGTTGAAGATTAATCTTTTTAGTTAAAAATGCATCCCTTCAACTGAAAATTTAAGTATTCCATTTTTTGTGAAAAATTTATTTTTTTAGTTAAAAATTCATATATTTTGATGAAAATTTGCCTTTTTGGTAGAGAATTCATCTTTTAGGTTAAAAATTCATCTATTTGTTTAAAAATTAATTTTGTTGTTAAAGGTTCAGCATTTTATTTAAAAATTTATTTCTCTGGTTGAAAATTGAACTATTTTGTTCAAAATTCGTGTTTTTTTTAGTTAAAAATTAATTTTTTTAAATGATAATGTAACTATTGCATTTTTGCATGAAAATGTATCTTTTTTAGTTGAAAATTCATGGTTTATGTTGAAAATTAGTCTTTTTTGGTAGAAACTTCATCTTTTGGCTTAAAAATTCAACTGTGATTGAAAATTCATTTTTGTTGTTGATGATTCATTATTTTATTTTAAAATGCATTCCTTTGGTCAAAAATGCAACTATTTTGTTGAAAATTCCTTTTTTTTTTCTTAGTTGAAAACTAATTGTTTTAACTGAAAATTTAATGCTTTCATTTTTGGTTTAAAATTTATCTTCTTGAGTTGAAAATTCATGTATTTTACGTATGTCTTACGTAATTTGCCAATGTTCTCTTATATACAATTGTCTATGACTGTTGTCACTAAAAGCGTTTTAAATACATTTGGAAACCAAATTTTTATTCGCATTAACATTATTGATCTCCTAAGTGCAATGTTGTTTTTATAGCTAAAAGACAAATTTAGAACGGTCAGAGAAAATGAGAAACCAAATGTTCGAATTTTTAATAAGAAAAGATTAAACTTAAAAAAAAAACAATTGCATTTAAAAAAAATAATTATTTTCAAGCCAAAAAGGTTAATTTATTATAAGAAAATTGAATTTTCAACCCGGAATGTTAAATTTTCAACGAAAAATATAATAGTTAATATTTCAACGAAAAAAAACTTTTTTCAATAAAATAGTTACATTTTCATTAAAATAGTTGAATTTGTAAACAAATAGTTAAATATTCAACCTACAAAGATGAATTATCAACAAAAAATGTAAAAATTGCTTTTTCAACAAAAAAAAGATGAAATTTCTACCAAAAGAGATCAGTTTTAAAACCAAAAAGACATATTTTGAATCAAGAAGATTAATTTTCAAAAAATACAAGAATTTTCAAACACGTAGTTGAATTTTGAACTAAAAAAGATCAACTTTCAACAAAAAATAGAAAACATAATGTTTCACTTGAAAAATAAATTTAAAAAAAAAAGAAGAATTTTTAACTGGAATAGTTAAATTTTCGGTTAAAAAAATTAATTTTGTATAAAAAAAACAACTTTCAACCAATGAAACTAATTTTTAATAAAGAAAAGCATTAAACCAAAAAGAAGAATTTTCAACAGAAAAATATTTCAGTTTAATTTTGAACACCAAAATATGAATTTTCAACAAAAAAAGTTGATTTTCCAAACAAAATAGTTTAATTTTAAACCCAAAAAGACGATTTTACAATAAAAAAAGATTTCAGTTTAATTTTAAACAATAAAATATGAATTTTCAACAAAGAGCTAATTTTCTACCAAAATAGTTGAATTTTCAACCAAAAGAGACGGATTTTCAACAAAATACTTGAATTCTTAAACAAAGAAGATTAATTTTTGACCAAAAAGTTTAAATATTTAAATAAAAAAGACGAATTTTCAACCGAAAAAGATTTCAGTTTAATTTTAAAGAACAAAATATGAATTTTCAACGAAAAGTTAATTTTCTACCAAAATAGTTGAATTTTCAACGAAAAGAGACGAATTTTCAACAAAATACTTGAATTCTCAGTCATAGAAGATTAATTTTTCATATTAAAATTTAAATATTTAAACCAAAAAGACGAGTTTTCGACCGAAAAAGACTTCAGTTGAATTTCAAACACCAAAATATGAATTTTTAACCAAAAATTAATTTGCCTGCCAAAATAGTTTAATTTTCTACTGAAAAAGACGAATTTTCAGCCGAAAAATATTTCAGTTGAATTTCAAATACCCATATATGAATTTTCAACAAAATAGTTAATTTGCCTGCCAAAATAGTTGAATTTTCAACTAAAAGAGACGAATTTTTAACAAAATACTTGAATTCTCAACCATAGAAATATTTGAACCAAAAAGACGAATTTTCAACTGAAAAAGATTTGAGTTGACTTTCAAACACCAAAAGATGAATTTTTAACAAAAAATTCATTTGCCTGCCAAAATAGTTTAATTTTTAACTAAAAAAGACGAATTTCCAGCCGAAAAATATTTCAGTTGAATTTTAAACACTAAAATATGAATATTCAACAAAAAAGTTAATTTCCCTACCAAAATAGTTTAATTTTCAATCAAAAAATATTTCAGTTGAATTTTAAACACCAAAATATGAATTTTCCTCAAAAAGCTAAGTTTCTACAAAGATAGTTGAACTTTCAACCAAAAAATAAGAATTTTCAACAAAATCAACTGCTAGTTGAAAGATGAACTACTTTGATAAAAATTAATTTAATTGGTTGAAAATGTAACGAAAATTCATCTTTTTTGTTTGAAAATTACTTTTCTTAACCCAAAACTTACCTATTCCATTTTCGGCTGAAAATTGATAATTTTTATTTAAAAAGTCAACTATTACATTTTTCGTTGAGAAGTCATCTTTTCTGGTTAAAGATTTAACTATTTTGTTGAAAATTATTTTTTAGATAAAAAACAATTTTTCTAACTGGAAATTGAACTATTCCATTTTTGGTTGCAAATTGATCATTTTTAGTGGAAAATTAATTTGCTTTAACTGAAAAATTAACTATTCCATTTTTAGTTGAAAATTGATCGTTTTTAGTTGAAAATTCAAGCATTACATTTTTTATTGAACATTCATCTTTTTTGGTTGAAAATTTATCAATATTGTTGAAAATTAGTTTTTTTTTGTTGAAAATTAATTTCTCATTCAGTATTTACGAATTCCTTTTTTGGTTGAAAAGTAATCATTTTTAGTTGAAAATTCAATAATATTTGGTTAAAAATTCAACTACTTAGTTGAAAGTTGAAGTACTTTGTTCAAAGTTGATTTCATTAATTAAAAATTCATCTCTTTGATTGAAATCCGAACTATTTTACAGAAAATTGATCGTTTTGAGTTGAAATTTCATCTATTTGGTTGAAAATTCAACTGTTTTGTAGAAAATGCGTCCTTTTGACTTAAAAATTCAACAATTTGGTTAAAAAAAATTTTGTTTCTTTCAACTGAAAAATCTTTTTTCGTTGTTAATTCAACTATTTTGTTAATAGTTCTTCGATTTTTCTTGAATTCGACTGTTTTTGATTGACATTAAACTCTTTTTTTGGTTGAAATATCAACCATTAAATTTTTCGTTGAGAATTTATCTTTTTTTATTGCATATTCGAATTAATGATTGAACTTCTTTGTTAAAAATTCATTTTTTTATTTAAGATTTATCATTTTAGTCAAGAATTCACCTCTTTGGTTGAAATTAAACTGTTTTGTTGAAAATTCTTTCGTTGTTTTTCGTTGAAAAATTAATTTTTCAAGCTGAAAATTTAACTATTCCATTTTTGGTTGAAAATTGATCGTGTTTCCTTACTTATAAATTCAACTACTTAGTTAAAGTTAAACTACTTTGTTAAAAATTATTTTTACTAGTTAAAAATTCATCTCTTTGGTTGAAATCCTAACTATTTTGTTGAAAATTTTTCGTTCTTCATCTAAAAATTCAACCATTTGGTTGTAAATGAACTGTTTTGTTGAAAATTAATATTTTTCGATTGAAAATTAAACTGCTGTGTACAAAATTCACCTTTTTGGCTTAAAAATTGCACTGTTTTGTTGAGAATTCGCCCTTTTATCTTAAAAATTCAACAATTTGGTTGATATTTTTTTCACTCTTGACTGAAAAATCTTTTTTTCGTTGAAAATTCAACTATTTTGTTGAAAATTCATTTGGTTTTCTTGAATTCGACTGTTTTTTATTTTAAATAAAAATTTTGTTGAAATATTATATTAAATTAAACTCTCTTCGAAAAAATTCATCATTTTGGCTTGAAAATTATATTTTTTAAATTCGTGTTTTTGTCTTGAAAATTCATCTTTTTGGGTAGAAACCTTTTTTTGGTTCAAAATTCTAAAACAGACGAGTTTTCCAAGAAGTAGTTAAAGATTCAACCACATAGTACAATTTTCAAGCCAAAAAGACGAATTTTTAACAAAAAAGTTACTTTTCAACCAAGAAAGATAAATTTTCAACCAAGAAGGATAAATTTTCTACCATAAAAGATGAATTTTCGAACAAGAATGATGACATTAACGAAATAGTTAAATTTTCCAAAAATAATTAGATTTTTTACAAAATAGTTCAATTTCTGAAAAAAAGTTGAATTATCAGCAAACAAAGATGTATTTTCAATCAAATAGTCAAATTGCCAAACATAAAAGATTGATATTCAATCAAATATTTGAATTTTCAAGACAAAAAGACAAATTTGTTATAAGATAGTTGAATTTTCATTTAAAAAAGTTCATTTTCAATCAAGAGAGATGAATTTTTAACATGATAGTACATAGAATTCTCAACCAAAAAGTTGAGCTCTCAACACACATGAATAATTTTGTACCCAAAAAGATGATTTTTTAACAAAATATATGAATTTTCTACCAAATAGTTGAATTTTTAACCAAAAAATTGATTTTTGAATAAACAAGATTAATTTTATACTCAAAAAGACGACTTTTCAACAAAATACATGAATTTAAAAAAAAAAATTATTTTAACGTCAAAAAGACGAATTATCTACAAAAAGTTACACTTTCAACCCAATAATATGATTTTTCAACCAAAAAGTTTAATTTTCAACCAAATAGTTCAACTATCTACCAAACTGTTGAATTTTTAAGCTAAAAAGATGAATTTTCTACAAAACAGTAGAATTTTGAACATAAAAGTTGATTTAAAAGCAAATAGTTGACTTTTCAAATATAAAAAAATGATTTTTTTTACAAAATAGTTTAAGTCAAATAATGTACTTTTCAACCAAAAAAGATGAATTCTCAACGAATTATGTAACAGTTAATATTTCAACCAAAAAATTACATTTTTGACCAAAAAGGATACATTGTCAACCAAGAAGATTAAATTTCTACCAAAAAAGACGAATTTCCAACAAAATACATGAATTTTCAACCCAAAAGTGGAACTCTCAACTAGAAAAGATACATTTTTAACCAAATAGTTAAATTTTTAACTGAAAAAGATAATTTTTCAACTAAAAATGGAATAGTTTAATTATCAGTTAAAAAAATTTATTTTCACCCAAACATGAAACGAATTTTCATGAAAATAGTTAAATTTTCAACCAAAGAGATGAACCTTTAACTAAAAAAATTAATTTTCAACAAAGTAGTCGAATTTTTTGATAAAAAGATGACTTTTTAACAATGTAGTTGCATTTCCAACAAAATAATTAAATTTTCAACCAAATAATAGAATTTTTAACCAAACGAGATGAATTCCGAACCAAAAATATAAAATAGTAGGCCGCTCATATTCAACAGTAGTGTGTGACTGTGTGTGGTACTGCATTTGAAATCAGTGATGCTAATTGAGTCGCCTTTATCTGCGCATGTTTGAATTGTAATATAGTTGATTGGCTGTAGTACAGATTTCAAGGATTTTCAACCGGTTTTAGCAATTTAATTGATTCAAAAGGATTTTTTAAGGAATTTTTCAAGATTATATATTTTAGGGTATTTCAAAAGAATCCAAGTTATTTCCAAGAGATTTCAACAATTTGAAGGAATTTCAAAAAAAATGTAAAGAATCTGAAAACTTTTAGAGGTTTCTTGAAGATTCCAAGGATTTTTCATTTGATTTCAATACTTTAATTGATTTCAGAGGATTTACAATATTCTAGAGTAATTTAAAACATTCCAAGGCATTTTGGAAAGCTTCAAAAAGTTTTAAGTGATTTTCAAAGTTTTGAAAGGACTTGCAATATTTTAGAGAATTTCTAATAACTCCAAGGAATTTTTTTATTTGAATAATTTGAAGGAATTTCAAAGGATTTGAAACATTTTAGGCTATTTTTCAAATTTTCATTTGATTTTGAAGAGATTAAAAAAATTTCAAGAATCCAAGGATTTTCAAGAGTTGAACAAATTTCAAGGAATTCAAAATTATTGTGAAGAATTTTAAATATCTTAGGGTATTTTGAAAGATCCTAGAAATTTTTTAATTGATTTCAGTAATTTAATGTTACTCACAGGATTTGAATTATTTTATGGTATTTTAAAAGATCTAAAGCATTTTCAAGAGCTTTAAAATGTTTCAATTGATTTCCAAAGGTTTGAAAGGATTTGAAAACTTTAACAGTATTTCAAAAGATTCTAAGGAATATTCAATTGGTTTCAGAGGATTTTAAATATTTTAGAGTATTTAAAAAGATTCTAAAGCATTTTCAAGAGATTTGAAAAAATTTGGTTTTATGGTATATCAAAAGATTTCAAGGAATTTTCAATTTATTTCGGTAACCTGATAGGATTTGAAATGGTTTAAAATATTATAAAGTATTTTTAAAGACTTTAATGCACTTTCAAGATATTATTAATTTTTTAAGGAGTTTAAAGGCCTCGAATGACTTTAAGAAGAATGAACCAATTTTTCTGGGAGTTTAAAGAATTTGTTTACAACTTCGGAATATATGAAACTATTTCATAGGACTTGCGAGGTTTCAATATATTTGAGAATATTTAAATGAATTTTATGAGATTTCCGAAGATTTCAATGATTTTAATGGATTTTAAAAGCTCTCTAGGTATTTTTATAAATTTTCCAGGATTCAAGAAAATACTATAAAATTTCATATAATTTCACGGGATTTTATGATATTTCAATGTATTTTAAGGAATTAATTCACAAGAAGTGAGGGGTTTTCACAGATTTGTAGAGATTTTCAAATATGTTTTGCAATTAATTTGAATTCACTCTGAATTGTCACTCATTCATTCAGAATTCTTTTATTATGTCTTTCGAATTTTGTTAATTTTCCTAAATTCTTTTAAATTAAATAAATAATTCTATTCAGTTCAATGGATATTTTTTTCAGTTTTCAGTTTGTGTTTAATTCGTCTTGAAGTGTTTTAAACTCATTTTGAATTCTTCAACATTCAATCAAATTCTTTTGAATTCCCTTGTATTTTTCCAAAATCATTTTAAACTTACTAAAATCAATTACATTTTTTTGAGTTTTAAATTTTTTCCAATTTATTTCCATGTTTTAAATTTTAACTTTAATTGTTTGAAGTTTTATGAATTGGATTAGAAATGAGTCTTGCTGCAAAAAACTTAGAATTACAAATTATCGCTGCGTACTCCCGAGATATTCTCTGGACATCTGCTTTTCGACAACTTCGCATTCAAAATACAATACTTTCGAATAATTTTCAATCCGACCTTTTTTGTAGGGCAATTTGTCTGTTTTTTTTCGGTTTGAATAGGTCCCTATTTTTAAATAAATTAGGCTGTAGCCGCCCTTAGAATAATAAACTACAAATTCAGGCCTCAGGCTCAAAACACACTATATTGACACTATTTGACACTTTTTTCAAGCGATGACGCTGTTTTGCTACTATTTTGAGAAAAATACACTAAAGACACTATTTTCCAATCAAAAACACGAATTTATCAACTAAGATAGATTTTTTGAAAAATAAAAAATTGACAGATTTTCGCAAAAGGAAAAAAAATATATTATTTGAAAAGTTTTTGTTTAATTTAGCTTTTAATAAGAAAGATAATGTAACGTTTATAAAGGCCTGGAAAGTTCTATCGACAGGATAATTTTCTTTTTATAATAAAAGAATTTAATCATTTTGACGTAAACAACAGATACGATAAAAATGTTCACACAAAAATGTTCATGTATAAAAAAGTTATACTAAAATACATTTTACTTTTTCGTAACAACGTGCATCATTTATGACAAAAATTAGAAAATTAATTTTTCAAGAAAAAAATTCACTACATTACATCTCAATGCATAATAAAATATTAGTGGCGAATGGATCACTATAGAGTATAAACGGCAATAATTGCCGAGCAAATAGAAAATTTAAAAATTTGTTATCATATTTCTTGAAAACTGAAAGATTGGTAATTACTGCCACTATTCTATGTATCATTCATTTTTTGAAACTTTGTATTCACAATTTATTTTATAAGTAACATTTCGTTTAATTTATAAAATAAAAAATGTATTACGGCAGTATAATTTACAAATAAGTTAAGTGTTAAACAAATTTAAGAGCCAATTATAATAAATTGAATTATAATTATATTCACAATTTTTTCAAGATGATAACGATGGCAGAATTTACCTACAAATAAATTATGAGAAATCCATTACTCCTTTAGCTTCAACAGAGAATAAATATGAAAAGGAGCTCCTTATTGAAGGCTACGTACATCATCCTGTAGTGCCTTCTAATTATTTTTTACAAATATTTTGTAACATTAATTAAATATAAATAACATAGAAAAAATAAGTATTTGGTTTATTCTTTTTCATAAAAAAAATAATAGGCGCGCTTAAGACTACTAGTGATTACAAAAACGCAGTGGTAAAGTTACAAAAAATTTTTTTTACAGTGTAGGAATGGGTGCTACTGGTTTAATCGCAAGTTTGCCAAATTTACCTATGGATCCGCAAGGCCTATTTATTCTCCACCAATGATAAATTCTGATGGGCGCATGCGCTGTAGTCCACCGGGCCTCTTTGGGACTTAGAATATTAGGCCCCCGTGGGTCGTGCTGGTGGGGGAATGCGCGGTCCGATTCGTCAGAATCTACGTTCAATGGCGACTCCGCCATCACCACTGAGACACTTAACGAGGAATTTCCTATACAAGTAAATAAAAAAAGAATCAATTATATTTATCCACGATTTTATTAATAAAAGTCTTTGATAATATAAGTCATCATCATGGGTAGAAAACACTATTACATATCATTAAAACAAAAATTATACAAGCGATTTTTGTTATCAGTAGTACGCATTAAAAATTATATTTATATATGTATATCTGCGGTAAATCTTTCCATCAAAATTCATCCTTATAATTTTCTTAATTTATATATCTATTCAACATTCTTCTCTCCTTTTATACACAACAACTCGTTTCGATTGGAACGGAAGCATCTCCTCGCAGATAGCAACGTGGCGAGCAAAAAGAATCATCTTTTTAAAAAAAATCTTGCACCATTGCCATTCGGGGCAAAAGCACAGGAGGCCGTTTAAATTTAACATTTCATAATTTACAAAACACATCTCTTGACCTGAATTCGCCGGTCTTCAAAAACGGTGCGACTTTGATCGTTTTTCTTTCTACCTTTCACACTTTCACTCTATTTCTTTGACTTTTTCTTTAATTTACATCCGCAGAATCCTGCCGCCACTTTTGGACGGCCTCTCTCCTCGCGTCCGGCACCAATTGCGATTGAATTCCGCCCAAGACGTTGCTGGTTGCTTCTGTCGCGAGGATTATAGGTTTCACGACTGTTGGGGGAATTTGTCTTAAAACTCCTCCAACGGCTCCAGAGACTCCCTTGTGCTCGTGTTCTTCACTTGCAACCCGCACCAATTGGTTCGCGGTCTCTCCCAGACCCTGAAAAAGAACAAATTTTAATCATTAATATTTTGTTACAGGAATCAGGGATCGCGGTGGGTCAGCAGTTCAATTTGAGGGGAAATCGGGGAATTTTCTACAAACAAAAGGGGATTTAAAAACAGATTAAAATTTTTTCCCATAAAGTCAACATTAAAATTTGAATCAAATGAATATATTTTCGTGACTGAGACACCTCGAAGTATCTGTATTTTGAAGTTTCATACACGGAAAAAATGTATCCGTGAAGAAGTCACGAACTTGTAGCTAGGTCTCGGATACGAGATAAAAAAATGAAACATTAAATCCTTATTTCTATGTGAAATATATGGATAAATTTCGAAGTTTCTTACGAACAGTTCGAATTTCCTACGAACAGTTCCTGAAAATTACAGACTGAAATAAAAAGAGGAAAAATTTTATTTGTGCGATTTAATTTTACATTAATAAGTTATAAATTCGCAACTCAGAAGATTCGAACCTCAAAGACTGCTGACTCACCAGTTTCTAAACATAAACCAGGAGTGCGTAAACACGCGCAGCCATCGAGGCCAAACAAAATAGGTATTATAAAACTTCTAGCCACTCATCCGACGAGCTCGAGGCACACATACGAGCGCACACACGCACCGCACGTTTGGGAGAGTGTATGTGTGGGCCACGTACAGGGGAACCTAGTTTCGAGTTCCCAGATTTTTCGGACAAGCTCGTGAGTGCTCTGAGAATCTTTTCCCAATCACTCGTAATATTTTTGTAATTATTCACGTAAAAAAAAAGTGATGAACGGTTTTAGAATTTTCACATCGAGTTCGTCAATCTTTCTCAAAGTTCGCAGGTTATTTACGAAAATACATAAATATCCGATGAATTTTTCTCATATCCGAGACCTAGCTACTAGTTTATGACTTTTTTACGGATAAATTTTTTCCGTGTATCAATCGGCTACCCTGTGTTCTGTTGACAAACAGTCAAAGTCGGCATATGGAACTTGATTCTCCATGCTTGATTACTGAAATAAAGAGATACCAGCGGAGCAGCCAGGAATTGTTTTCGGCGGGCAGGGGGGGGGGTGACCTTAGAGAAGAAGGGCAAAAAGGGTATCCGAAAAATAAAATTGCTTTATATTGAAGTTAACAAACATAATTGTTTTTAAAAATATTATCTTTGAATGATGTTAGAAAGTTGCGGTTTTTTCTGAAATTTTCCACTTTTTGTCTACTTTTCACTTAGAGTATGGCAATAATTGATGAAATTCAACAAAAATAATTGTTTAAAAAAAAAATATTAGTTACAACTATCTTCTATAGCAGACATGCCCAACTCGGGGAAATTCCCTGCGAGAACACATGTTCCGCGTCCCCTACTCTTTCTCCTAGAGCAGTGGTGTAGTCCAGACCTGGCGGGGCCGGGCGCCGCCAGGGTACTTCTTTCGAAGGCCTGGCGGCGCCAGGCCACTTTCTTGTCACACGGAAAATTTTGCCAGTTATGAGCCATCCATAAACTATGTTACCAATTTTTGACTTTTTTGATCTTCCCCAAAACTAACGTAGCTGTTGGCTAAAGACGGATTTTACGTTTATAAATTCTTGTAAATAAAATGAATGTAGACAACATATTGCATTCAATCCAAAACATTTGAAATTCCTAAGATTTCAAGCCGAAATATATTACATTTTTAACAAAATAGTTGATTTTTCATCCAAAAAAGATTTTCTACACAAAGAAATGAATGTTAAACAAAAGAGACGAATTAAAAAAAAAATTTGAATTGAACCAATTTAACCAAATAATAACATTTTCAAGACAAAAAGACGAATGATTTCGAAGAAAGTTGAATTTAAAAAATGTTACTTTTCGACCAACAAAGATAAATTTTCAATCCAGAAGGACCTTTTTTCTACCATAAAATATGAGTTATTAACCTAAAAGGATACATTTTTAACAACATAGTTGAATTTTCATCCAAAAATGATAACTTAAAAAAATAATTAAATTTTCCAAAAATAATTAGATGTTTAACGAAATAGTTGAATTTCTAACCAAACAGTTGAATTTCCAGCATACAAAGATACATTTCCAATCAAATAGTCGAATTTTCGCACAAAAAAGATTACAATCCAATCAAATATTTGAATTTTCAAGGCAAACAGACAAAGTTTTTAGAAGACCGTTGCATTTTTATTTAAAAAAATAGCATTTTCAACCAAGAAAGACGAATTTCCAACAAAATATAAAGTTTTCAAGCTAAAAAGTCGATTTTTTTAAAAAACAGAGGTCTTTTAAATCTAAAAAAATGTATTTTTAAACAAAAAGATGATTTTCAATCAAGAAAGATGAATTTTCAATAAGATAGTTAAATTCTTAATCAAAAAATTAAAGTTTCAACAAACAAGAATAATTTTCTACCGTAAAAACGACTTTTTAACGAAATATATAAATTTTCTACCAAATAATTAAATTTTCAACCAAAAAGTTGCATTTTCAACAAACAAGATTAATTTTATACCAAAAAGACGAGTTTTCAATCAAATAAATTAATTTTCTAACAAACAGTTGAATTTTCAAATAATATAATATACAGAATAAAGTTTCAACCAAAAATGGAATAGTTAAATTTTCAGATAAAAACTCTGATAAAAAAAAACTTTGAACAAAAAAAACGAATTATCAACAAAATTGTTAAATTCTCAATCAAAAAGACGAATTTTCTACAATGAAGTAGAATTTTCAACATAAAAGTTCATTTAAAAGCAAATAGTTGAAATTCCAACCCTAATTATGGATCATCAATAAAAAAATTAATGTTTTTACAAAATTGTTCAAATTTAAGTCAAATGATCGATTTTTCAAACAAAAAAGATGAATTCTCAACTAAGCATAGTAACAGTTGATATTTCAATAAAACAAATGCATTTTTAAACAAAAATTATCAATTTTCAACTAAGCAGATTAAATTCCTACCAAGAAAGACGAATTTTCAACCAAAAAGTTAAATTTTTAACTCTAAAAGATAAATTTTTAACCAAAATTGAAAAGTTTAATTGTTAGTTTTAAAAATGTATTTTCCACCAAACATGAAACTCATTTTCATCAAAATATTTAAATTGTCAACCAAAGAGATGAATCTTCTACTGAAAAAATGAACTTTTAACAAAGTAGTTGAATTTTTTATAAAAAAGATGACTTTTTGAAATATAGTTACATTTTCAACAAAATAATTAAATTTTTCAACCAAATAATAGAATTTTTAACCAAACCAGATGAATTCCGAACCAAAAATATAATAGTAGCCTTTTCAATAAAAAAAGAACTTTTACCTAAAAATATAGTTGGATTTTCTTATTGGTTTAAAGTTCTTAGTGTTATCTAAGTTCGTAAAATTATTTCCACGTATGACCCCCACCCCCCTTAAAACTGGAAACTTAGTTTATGGAAAGTACCGCCAGGCCACTTTTTCTTTTAGGTCTAGGACTACACCACTGTCCCAGAGAGCGATAGAGGTGGTAGACGCGTGGGAGAATCTCTACTCTGTGACGTGCGCGTCTACCACGCGCATGCGTCTACCACCTCTATCGCTCTCCAGGAGAAAGAGTAGGGGACGCGGAACATGTGTTCTCGCAGGGAATTTTTTTTCAGAAATTTTTCACGTTTTGTCAACTTTTCACTTAGAGCGAGGCAATAACCATAACAATTTAACAAACATAGTTGTTTAAACAAATTTTTATTGTTTATAACTATCTTCTTAAATATTAATGCTAGATAGCTGCAGCTTTTTCTAAAAAATTTCACTTTTTGTCAATTTTTTACTTAGAGTGAGGTATGAATTAATGAAATTTAACAAACATAATTGTTTAATTAAATTATCATTGTTTATAACTATATTCGCCTATATTAATGCTAGATAGTTGCGGTTTTTCCTACAAAATTTAACTTCTTGTCCACTTTTTACTCAGGAGATAATAATAACTGCAAGTTAACAAACATAATTGTTTGAACACTTATCATGGTTTATAACTATCTTCTTATAATTTTTCAGCTTTTCTTTACCTTTTTAGTTAGGAACAAATGTGGGTGTCCGCATGAAAAGGATCCTTATGGCCGATATGCAGTTACATACAGAATCATATAACGGATAAGTTCCCGGCATTGTAAGCATTTTTGAATTTGTTACATCGAAAAACAGTTTTTCGAGAAAAACGCATTTAATTTTGGCGAGAACCATAAGCGCACATGTTACACTTTTTCTTTCAAAATGAAATATACCCATTTTCGCTTGCTTACAAGACATAAATATAGTTTAAAAAATGCAGTATAGGTATTAGTATTATTCCCCACTTGAATAAAAAAAATAATAATATTGACCTTGAGTTACAAAAATTCGTCATGCGGACGTCCACAAATAATAATAATAATATTAATATTAATTTAAACAAAAAGGCTCTCAAGGAAAATATATAATACCTATTTTATTTCAGACAAATATATTAAGAAAAAAGAAAGAGATTGTTTAAGAAATGATTCTCTCTATATTGTTTATTTACTATATATTCATAACTAAAAAGACAAAGTAAAGTTAAAAAATTTAAAAATAAACCGCAACTTTCTAATTATCTAAGAGAAGGCAGTCATAATCAATAATAAACTGTTAAAACAATTATGTTTATTAACTTGCATATTTGCTATTACCTCATAAAATGAAAAGTTGACAAAAACTAATTATTAAGTCACTCGAAGCGAAAAGTGAACAAAAATTGGAATATTATCAGAAAAGACCGCAAATTTCTGTTATTATTGAAAGAAAATATTATTAAAAATAATAATAAATTGTTTAAACAATTATGTTTGTTAAATTGAATTAATTATTACCTCACTATTGAAAATTCGATCAGAAGTGGAAAATTTTAGAAAAAACTGCAACTTCCTAGCATTATTCTGAAAGAATATTATTATAAATATTAATAAATTATTAAAAAAATTATTTCTAGTAAGTTTAATTGATCATTGCCTTGCTCTAATTGAAAACTTGAAAAATTCCGAAAAACCGCGACTTTCTAAATCTATTCTAAGAGAAAATTGCTAAAAACAATAATAAATTGTTTAAACAATTCATTCAAACGTCTAGTTATTAGTATGAAGTAGGATTTTATGCATTATAAACAATTTGTATTTTAAAAAACCGCAAAAAAATTATATTTAGCGCCAGAAACTCGCGAAACACAATTTTTCACTTATGGTGTTTTTTGGGACCCTATAAAACAGACTTATGGTGGTGATATTTAAAAATTAAGTCTTTATTCGTATTCTATTGCTAACTGTGAAAAGAAATGTTGAGTTTCAACTCGATACACCTTTATTCACCGATTATTCGGAACAAAACTTACAAAAATGTCTTTTTTCTTATGGGAAATACGTGTTAAACTTCATGGGGCTTGCGGAACCTCTAAATATAATTTTAAAAATACGAATTTGAGGGGGGGGGGGGAGGATTGGAAAAAGTTTGGAGGCGATATGCATGCAAATTCAAGAAAAAATATTTCCAATGCATTCTGAAGACCACTTTAGTTTACAATGAGGGGCCTTCCTAATTTATGATCCGCTTACGAATTTCTAACTTTCAGGTAGTTGTTCTGGATCAGGACAAAGGTTGTACTTATAATTGAATTTTAGGTGTGCTAAAATCTTGTCTTATGGCGTTGACCTTTGAGTTAACCTAATTGTAAACGTGAAAATCTACAGTTTACTGCCTTAATTTTCGCAGGTAACATGAAGAATAGACGCACCAGTTTATAATGGTGGCTATACTCTATAATAATCCTTCTTTCTCATTAGCATTTGTGGCAAATAACAGAGCTGTCAGAAAATAGACATAAGCTGTTGTAAATAGAATGAAGTTTTCGGGCGATGGTCAATTTCGCCCCGGGTACCTGCGAACGGTACCCCCACTACACGGCTTCCCCTCACGCAGCCGGGCCGATTCCCGACTCGCATCGGCTGTCTTGGGTAGTATACCCCCACCATTGCGTTTAGCGCGCTACCCCTCGCTTGCTTGTTCGCGCCAGGGATTATATCTTAGACTTAGAAGGCTGGCGTACCTGTGATATTTAAACTGGACATTGTTAATAGAATTTTAAACTTCATTAGCTTGACTCCCGACGATAAAATTAATTTGTTGTCCCTTTGGGTTTCAGTTTGGAAACAATTTCCGATGGAGTATATTACTCTAAAATTTGAAGATTTTTAGTTTCGAAGACGCGTAAAATGAAATTAAATAAGACAAATTATTATAATAAATCTTGAATAAAAAATGAAACTGTCTGGTTGAAAATTCAACTGTTTTAATGAAAACTCGTCTTCTTAGGTTGAAAATGTAAGTTTCTTAATAGAAAATGTGCAATGTACTTTTTTATTTAAAACTCATATTTAGTTGTTGAATAGTCAAACTTAAATTTTTTTTTGTAGAAATTCAACTATTTTTTTGAAAATTTCTTTAATTTAAAAATTTATCTATTTTAATAGAAATTGCATCTTTCTTGGATAAAATGGCAACTGTTTGATTGAAAATTCATTTTTTTTTTTTGTAAATCCAACTATTTTTTGGAAAACTTATCTTTTTAATTTAAAAATTCATCTATTTTAGTGTAAATTGCATCTTTCTTGAATAAAAATGCAACTGTTGGATCGAAAATTCAACACGAGAACAATTTTGTTAAAAAATGATACTGTTTGGTTAAAAAATTCAACTATATTTTGTTGAAAATTCAACCGTTTTGTTGGAAAATCGTCTTCTCAGGTTGATAATTCCAGTATCTAGATAGAAAATGTACTTCTTATTTAAAACGCATATTTTTTTGTTGAAGTCAAGCTGAATTTTTTTTTTTTGGTGAAAATTCAACTATTTTTTGAAAAACTTATCTCTTACCAGACACTCTTTTTTGCTTGAGGATTCGACTATTTTGTTTTAAAATTTTGATAGAAACACTAAGAAACAATTTTTTGTTGGAGATTTATATTTTTATTTGAAAATTCATCTCTTTCGTTCAAAACTCTTTGTCGAAAATTTGATTTTTATTTTTAATGAAGGTTTACTGTTTGGTTGAAAATGTAACTATTTTGTTAAAAATTAATTTTTTTGCTAAAAATTCATAACTTTTGTTGTAAAATTTAACTGTTTGATTAAAAATTAACTTTTTGGTTAAGAATTCAACTATTTGGTGAAGAATAAACTTTGTTGTTAGAAAATCATATTTTCGGGTTGAAAATTCAATTGCCTTGTAGATAATTTGTCTCTTTGGCTCAAAAATTCAACAATTTTGTTAACAATTGATGTATTTTCTTAAAAATTTATCTTTTTTTGTAGAAAATTAATTTTCTTTGTGGAAAATTAATAGTTTTTGTTGGTTCTTTTTTGGTTAAATACAACAAGTTAAAAATTAATTTTTATATGTTGACAGTTATTTTTCTAACTGAAAATGTAATTATTCCATTTTTAGCTGAAAATTCAAGTATTTGGTTTGAAATTCATCTTTTTTGATTGAAAATTCATCTATTTGAGGAATCAAATATTTTGTTAAAAATTAGTTTTGTTTTGTTTAATTCAACTTGTTCAAAATTCGTTTTTTGGTAGAAAATTCATCTTTTACAGTAGAAAAGTCATCATTCTTGGTTGACAATGAACTTTTTTGTTGAAAATTCTACTGTTCGAGTTAAAAATTCTACTGTATTGTAAAAAATTCGTCTTTTTGACTTGAAAATTCAACTGTTTTTGGTTATTATTTAATGTTTTTTGTTTGGAAATTCACATTTTCGTAGGTTAAAAATTTAACGATTTTGAATTATCGTTTAGAAACATTTATAGAAGTTTTGAAATGATTCAAAAATAATTTAAAACTTAGGAAAGTTTTCAAAAATTGTTAAAACAAATTTTAGGAAAAATTTGAATCATTTTTAAAGATATTTAAAAGGTTTGAAAAATTTGAAAAGATTGAGAATAATTTAAAATTTTAATAATTTAAAAAAATGTAACTTTTTGAAGATTTTGAACAAAATTTAAAAGTTTTTCAAGAATATTGAAATGATTAAAAAGAATAGAAAAATTTCTTAAGATTCATGGTAAAATTTAAGATTTTTTTATATGAAAGTACGTCTTATTACAAATAATTAGCACTTGGTAAATGACAAGTATAATATTCGAAATCTGCTAATTATAACGATTCCAACGATATGTTATTTGAGTTTAAAAAAATTGAAAATTAAAGAAGAAATCTTCAAGTTTATGCGAAATTTTATGAACAAATTTTTCAGTATTTTTATTAAATCCACTGCAGTAGCCTTAATATATTGGTTGGCTGAAATTTGGCCACATTTAAAAACTTATTAACGAACATCATAAATTTAGTTTATTTCTCAGACAGTCGCATTTCTCAAAATTACCCTTAAATAATTTTGCACTCCCAGTCCAAAAGTATGAATAGTGTCATCCCTAGCTTCATTTGGAAACTCATTAACAAACATCATACATTTTTTGTACTGCTTAACCAATTTGTTTATGAAAGTTAATTAAAAATACTATTTCAACACATAACAAGCAGAATATAAAGGATTTTCGTGGAGTCAATCTCAAAAGTGTCGTTTTTAAAATCTAACTTTAGAGACTTTGAAACATTACCAAAACACTAAATTGTATTTGCTTGAGTGCCGAAACAAATTTTTAAACTGAATTCGGACAATTTCGAAAATAATTATTCTTCATTTCAAAATTTTCCAAACCTAATTTTCAAACCAAAGAAAAAAGAATTTTTAACCAAGAAAGATTTTGCAGTCAATAAAGAAAAAAAATCTCAACCAAAAAGTTAAATTTTCAATCCAAAACGACTAATTTCTGGCAAAACAGTTTAGTTTTCAACCCAAAGATATGAAGTTTGAACAAAAAAGTTTAATTTTCAACACAAAAATATGAATTTTCAACTGAAAAAGATCAATTATTAAGCAAAAATTGAATAGTTACATTTGCAGTTAAAATTTTTTTATTTTTAACTGAAAACAAACGAATTTTCAACAGAACGCTCAAAATTTCAACCAAAGAAATGAATTTTTCACTAAAATACGTAATGAGTCTTCAACCACAAAAATGTATTTTTAACAAAAAAAAAATTTTAACCAAACAGTTGAATTTCCAACCGAAAAGATTAATTTTCTACCCAAAAAGATTAATTTGTAACAAAATACATGAATTATCACAAAACTATTTAAAATTAAGGAATTTTCAACAAAAGAAATGAATTTTCAACCAAACATGGACCAGTTGAATTTTCGGTCAAAAATAATTAATTTTCAACCAAAAAAAAAAACTGATTTTCATTAAAAACTGAAAAAATGTTTAGTGAATTATCAATTTGGAAAAAATTCAAGTACGTTTAAGATATATTTAGAAATTTTGTAAAGATTTCAAAATAATTTGAAACTTGAAAAGATTTCAAAACATTTAAAACAAAATGTACATTTTCGAAGATTCTGAACACAACATTTAAAGGTTTCAAAAGAATACAATTTTTTAAATTAAAATTCCTAGTAAAAATGAAAATGAATTTTCTTAAATATTTTAAAAAATTTTCAAAATAGAATTTGGAAGGTTTTGAAGCAATTTTTTTGATTTTGCCATATTTTCAAAAAATTGTAGGAAAAATTCAAGTTTCAAGATAATAAATAATAAAATTTGTATTAGATTCGTGGAAATTTTTTTAAAGCTTTTTTAAAACAAATTTTTAAGCGAATATTATAAACGATTTTATAACAAATTTCGATGTATAAATTAATGTTTCTAGCTTGAAATTGTCTGAAATTATATAATTTAAAAATTTATACATTTTTTGATTGATTCTTCAATGTTGAATTATTAAACATTTTGGGTCAGACTTTTTTTCTTTATCGACTGAAAAATCTTTCTTGGTTAAAAATTCAACTCTTTTTATAAAAATTCCTTTTTCTTGGTTTTAAAATTAGTCTGTTTTGGTTGAAGCTTAAGTTAATAAAAAGAAAACAGAAGTGCAAGTAGTAAAACGTCTGGAGACAGTCATATCAAACATTATTTTTGAAAGGAAGATTAATTATTTTCAAAATTTGCCGAATTCAGTTTTTAACTTTTTTTCGACACTTAAACAAATGCAATTTTCCGTTTCGGTCTCTGTTCAAAATTTCTAAAGTTAGATTTAAAAAATGACATTTTTTAGATTGTCTCCATATTCTGCTTTTTATGTCTTACAATAGTATTTTTAATTAACTTTCATAAACAAATTGGTTAAGCAGTAAAAAAAATGTTTGTTAATGAGTTTCCAAATTGAGCTAGGGATGACACTATTCATTCTTTTGGACTGGGAGTGCAAAATTATTTAGGAGTAATTTTGAAAAATGTGATTGTTTGAGAAATAAACTAAATTTATGATGTTAGTTAATAAGTTTTCAAATGTGGCCAAATTTTAGCTTCCGGAATTTCCCAAATTAGGTAAAATATTGCACGAATAAATTAAAGCTACTGCAGTAGATTTGAGTGAAATATTCTGCAAATTTTTTCATAAAATGTTTCATAATTTGAACATTTATTCTTTAATTTTCAACTTTTTAAGTAAAACAACATATCGTTGGAGTCGCTATAATTCGAAGATTTTGAATATTATATTTATAAATTACCAAGTGCTAAATTGAAAAAATGTTATATTCGGTATTTTAGTCCTCATTAGGTACAAAGGACTCCCGCTGACCAGGATCGACGGTAGCAGTTCGGCTGAGTGAGGGGAAGCCGTGTAGTGGGGGAACCGTTCGCAGGTACCCAGGGCGGAATTGACCATCGCCCGAAGTTTTCCAGTGTATAATAGATGTGATTACGAAATTTCGGAAATTTCAGTATAAATTTAGAATTTCAGTGGCATAGGGGGGCTATGCCACTGAGGGATACAATTTTATGATATTTCCCCAAAAGGCAAACTGTTTTTCATCTCTTGACATTCAGTTTTGATTAATAAATTCAAGAAAATGGTGTAATGGGGTTTTTGGAATCGCTGATTTCGAATTTAACGTCAAAAATTACAAATTCAAAACAGCGAAACCAATGTTGCGACCAAAATTGCAAAATTTTATCCATTTGTCTGAAACTTGGTATCAACCGATTTTTGGGGTCGCTGACTTCGAATTTGGCGTCAAAAATTATAATGAATTTTTTTTTAATAAGAAGTGGGGTCTCTAAAGGCCTGTAACCTGCCCGCGGCAGACCCTAAAAATTGCAATCACATTAAAATTTGCGTTAAATTCGAAATCAGCGACACCAAAAACCCCCTTATACCAAGTTTCAGACAAATATATGAAATTTTGCAATTCAGGTGGCCATATGGGAGCCGCCATTTTGAATTTGTAATTTTTTACGTCAAATTCGAAATCATCTATCCCAAAAACCACCTTATACCAAATTTGAGACAAATATGTGAAATTTTTGATATGTTCGCCATGTTGGATCCGCCATAGTGCAGTCTCTGAATGGGAGCAAATTTTAATTATTAATATTTTGTTACAGGGAATCAGGAATCACAGTAGGTCAGCAGTTCAGTTTTAGGAAAAATAGGAGAAATTTTCTACGAAAATAAGGAGATTCGAAAAAAGAGGAAACTTTTTTCATTAAAAATAATTCAATCGCGGTCTCTCCCTGACCCTGAATAGGAAAAAAATTTTAATTATAAATAATTTGTCACAAGGAATCAGGAATCACAGTGGGTCAGCAGTTCAATTTTAGGGAAAATAGGGTAATTGTTTTACGAAAAAGGGGAGTTTGAAAGAAGGGGACATTTTGTTCATTAAAAATACCAGTTTGATGAACAAAAATTAATAAATTCAACATTTTTATAAGAAGCCACAAATTTGATTAAACTAGTAAATAAACAAGCGCCGTACACGCGTGATATTGCGTGATATTTGACTGATTAAATTAATCATGCGTGACTGAAATGTCTGTTATTTCGACTGATAAAACAGTCGCTTTAACAAATGAATCAGTCAATATTGCTGACTGATTTTCAGTTAATGGGAGTGACTGCGCTTTGTCTGCTATAAGAAAATTCTAAAATTGTGTTAAAATTAAAATTCCTAATCAAATTCCTACCTTTTGATAAATAATTTAAATTGACCATAAATAACTGATTAAGACATTAAAAGTAACGGACTAGATCAATCAAAATGACTGACATAATTAGTGAAAGTAACTGATTACATGCTTCAAAATGACTTTGTTTAGAACATTCAAAATTACTGATTCGGTCAGTGGACGTTACTGATTAGGTCAATTTGTCTTTATAAGTAGAAAATAAATCTTCTTCGTTCAAAATTAAAAAAAAAATAATAAAAAAAAAATATTTTGTGCTGAATTATCAACTATTACATTTTTGGTTGAGAATACATTTTTTTTAATTCAACTACTTTTGGTTAAAAAATGCACTACTTTATCAAAAATGAATTTTTTTTTGTACTGATGTATTATTTTAGTGGAAAATTCATCTGTTTAGTTGAAAAATTAACTATTTTATTCAAAATTTGTTTTTTTTGTTGTTGAAAATTAATTTTGTTAATTGAAAATTGAACTATTACATTTTTTGTTGAAAACTGAACTTTTTCAGATAAAAAATAAACTAGATACCAACACGCTTTAAACTCCTAAGATTTAAAGTCGAAATATAGTTAATTTTCATAAAATAGTTAAAAGACGAATTTTCAACAAAGAAGATAACTTTGCAAGCTAAAAAGTGGAATGCTTTAGAAAACAGTTAACTTTTAAACCCAAAAAAGAATTTTCAACCTAATAGTTGAATTCTCAACAACAAAAAGTAAATTTTTAACCTAACAGTTAAATTTTCAACCAAATAGTTAAATTTTCAAGTCAAAAAGACGACTGTTTAGATTTAGAAGATAGTCCAGGTTTAAAAAAAGGTAATTTTCAACTAAGAAAGATGAATTTTCAACCAAAAAAAGATTATTTTTCTATCCAGAAAGACAAATTATCAAGAAAAAAGTTGAATTTTTGACCAAAAAGATCACATTTTTACAACAGTTGAATTTTCAAAAAACTAATTAAATTTTTAACAAAATACTGGAATTTTTAACCAAGTAGTTAAGTTCTCAAACAAGAAAAGATGAATTCTTAACCAAATGGTCGGATTTTCAAACAAAAAGATGACAGGTGTTAGATGATAGTTATATTTTCAACACGGAAAGTTCAATTTAAAACAAAACATTTCATTTTCGATTAAGAAAGATGTTTTTTTTTGAACAAAATGAATTAATTTTCAACAAAATAGTTATATTTTCGACCAAATACATAAATTTGCAACCAAATGGTTGAATGTACAAACAAATAGTTGATTGATAATATATTAATTATTAATTAATCATTAATAATAAGAAAAAGTTAATTTTCAACCAAACAGTTGCAATTTTAACCAAAAAAGGAGGACATTTCAACGAAGAAGATTAGTTTTATTCCGAAAAAAAAAGAATTTTTAACTAAAAAAGATCAATTTTCAACCAAAAATGGAAGAGATACATTTTCAGTTAAAAAAATTAATTTTAATAAAAAAAAAACTTTTCAACGAAATAGACAAATATTTAACTAAAGAAATCAATCTTCAAAAAAAAAAAAAAAAAAATTTTCATCCAAAAATGGAATAGTTGCATTTTCAGTTAGAAAAAAAATAATTTTGAACCAAAGAAAAGATAGTTCAACAAAATAGTTCAATTTTCAAAGAAAGAAGTGAATCTTAAAAAAACTTAATTTTTAACAATTTATTTCAACTTTCAACCAAGTAGTTGAATTTTCAACAAAAAAAGATGAATTTTTAATAAAGTAGGTAAATTTTCAACCAAATAGATAAATTTTTAACCCAAATGATGAATCTTCAACAAAAAAAGGAATTTTTAAAAAAGTAGTTCAACTTTCAGCCAATTAGTTGCAATTTTAACACACAAAAAATCAATTTCTACAACAACAGTTGTATTATCGACCAAGAAGAAGATAACTTTTTAACAAAATAGTTAAATTTTTAACCCAAGAGATGAATTTTAAACAAAATAATTTTTAATAAAGTATTTCAACCAAGTAGTTGAATTTTCAACCAAAAAAAAAGATGAATTTTTAATTAAATAGTTAAATTTTCAACAAAATAGAAGAATTTTTAACGAAAATGATGAATCTTCAACAACGAAAATGAATTTTTTTTAAAGTAGTTCAATTCAGCCAAGTAGTTAAATTTTCAACCAAATTGTTGCAATTTTAACGAAAAAAAATCAATTTCCACTAAAACAGTTGCATTTTTTGAGTTTAAAAAGGGGATGGACTAGTCGTCCCGAAATTTCGGGACTAGCCCAAATTTTGAAAAATATTTGACTACTCATCCCGAATTTCGAGAATTTCGAATTACTTCGTAAATATTAATATCAATTTAAACAAAAAGGCTCTCAGTAACTACTTCAAGGAAAATTTACATTTAATATGATCCATATACAAAATTTGAAGAATATTTCAAATATCTGTTTTATTTCATAAAAATATATCCACACAAAAGAGATTGTTTAAAAAATGTATTGCCTATATTGTTTGTTCATTATTTGTTCATAAACAATCATAAATTGTTTAAACAATTATGTTTGTTAAATTGATTTAATTATTACCTCGCTCAAAATGAAAAGTGAATGAAAAATTGAATATTTAAGAAAAGACCGCAACTTTCTAGGATTATTCAAAGATAATATTATAAAATAATAATAAATTGTTTGAACAATTATGTTTGTTAACTTAAATTAATTATTACCTCAATCTAATTGAAAAGTGGACAGAAATTTAAATTAAAATTTTCCTTCAAGTAGTTACTGAGGGCCTTTCTGATTGAATTAATATAATTATTGATATTTATTATTTTGTTTCTAACTAAAAAGTCAAACAAAAGCTGAAAATTTCAGAAAAAAGCGCAACAATCTAGCATTACTATAGGAGAAGATAGTTACAAATAATAATAATTTATTCAAACAATTATTAATATTGAATTGCATTAACTTTTACTTTACTTTAAGTGAATTAAGTGGACAAAAAGTTGAATATTTAAAAAAAAGCACAACTTTCTAACATTATTCAAAGAGTTTATTATTAAAAATAATAATAAATTATTTAAACAATCATGTTGAATAAATTGAATTATTCGGAAAAACCGCGACTTGCTAATTCTAATCTAAGAGAAAATTGCTACAAATAATAATAAATTGTTTAAACAATTTATGTTAATATCTAAGTAATAATAATCTAAGTAGTACTAATCTGAGTAATAATAATTAATAAAACAATTTATGAAAGTTGCTATCAAAGAATTTGAAAACAGTTTAAATTAATTACAATTGTTTTTAAAGGTCGCTATAAGCAAAATTTAAATTTTCAACGAGGTAATAAATAAAAGTATGCAATTAAATTGTTTTTTTTTCTCAAATTATTGGTAACATTAATTTTCAATATTATTAATAATATAATTCATTAAAGTTGCTATCAAAAAATTTGAAAACAGTTTAAATTAATTACAATTGTTCTTAAAGGTCGCAATCTTTTTTGTTCACTTTAAAAATAATTGACGACAGAAGTGTTGCACTATAAGAAAAATTTAAAATTTCAGCGAGATATATAAAGTAAAAATGTTATCGAAAATATGCAATTAAACATTTTTTTAACGCAAATTATTAGTAACATAAATTTTCAATTGATATTAATTAAAAAATTGATTAAAGTTGTTGTCAAGAAATTCTAAAAAAAAGTTAATCTTATTATAATGGTTTTTAAAGATCACAATATTTTTTGTTCACTCTGAAAATAATTGACAAAAAAGTGGTGCACTATATACTAAAATTTTTTTATTTTAACGAGATAAGGGGTAAAAGTATGCAATTAAATTGTTTTTTTAAAGCAAATTATTGGTAACATGAATTTTCAATAATATTGATAAAAAAATTTATTAAAGTTATCAAAAAATTTGAAAACAGTTTAAATCCATTACAATTGTTTTTAAAGATATTGTTCCTGAATACACTTTTTTATTCTACAACTTTATCAATATTTATTTATTCTATAAATCCTATTCTTTATAATATAAAGCGTTAGAAATATTCGACATATTTGTAATAATAGATATTTTTTATAACATAAATAATTTTTATAAATGTCTCATAAGGAAAGAAAGTAAATTATTTTCTAGCTTTAGAAAGAAATATAAATGTTTATAATTTAGTTCAATTAAGCGTTAGTTTAAATTTTCAATAATCACTATAAATCTCAATAATGAGAAAATTCAATTAAAATTGACTACTTTCACTGTTTACAACATTTACATATGTCAATGTTAAAAATTAAATGTTCATTTTGTAAAATTATTATTATTGGTTCTCTGTGAAAAATGTATTCGTATTTGATCATCAAAATAATATTTTCTTCACTTTCCATTAAGAACTTATTAATTTATTGTATATTTAATATGATACAAAATATTTTTCTGAGATAAATATATGAAAACACGTATTTTAAAAATTAAAATAAATTAAATTTGTATTTTCCCCATGCGATTTCCCCCAGCGATTATTAGGAACAAAATTCAAGGTCTTTTGCAGGTTTTCCAGGTCAAGAAATCAAGTTTTTCCAGGTCTTCTTTTTTACATCAAATAATGAAATAACCGTTTGTTATACATGTAAAAAAATGAGCCATTTCATTTTTTATTGTTCAACAATTTCTAAAGAAAGCAGAACATTAAATAAACAAATTCTTAATTTTTTGCGAACATAAATCGTCTTTCTGAAATCTTTTGGGAATATTTTTAAATATTTGAAACCTTTGTGGAATTTTTGAAATCTTTTGAAATCTTTGTGAATTCATTGAAATATTTTGATGTATTTAAAAATTTTGTGAAATCTTGAACTTTCTGTGAAATCTTTGAGATCTTTTGTATTAGTTTGAAACCACTGGAATATTTATTATTTTATTTATTATTATACTATTAAGGCTTTCTGGGTAAGCATTAGTCACTCGGTGAGGAAGGGAGTATGGGGTTGAAGGGGGTATAGATTTTTAGATTGATCTAGAATTCATTTGAAATTGTGAAATCTTTTGAAAAATTTTAAATCGCTTAAAATCTTCGAAATATTTTGAAATCATTGAAATCTGGTGTACTGGCGACATTGAAATCTCTGAAATTCTTCAAAACCTTTGAAATCCTTATGAATTCTTTGAAATATTTGTGAAATTTTTTTGAAAACTTTTGTATTCGTTTGAAATCACTGGAATGTTTAAAATTTTTGTTAATTGTTTTGAAATCTTTACGAAATTTTTATGAAACCTTTGTCATATTTATGAAATCTTTCTGAAAACTTTTGTATTCGTTTGAAATTACTGTTATATTTAAAATCTTTGTGAAATCTTGTGAAACCTTCTTTAAAAAATTGTAATCGTTTAAAATCTTCGAAATGCTTGAAATCTTTGAAATCTAGTGTATCCTTGTTGAAATCTTTGAAATTATTGAAATCTTTATGAATTCTTGTAAATATTTGTGAAATCTTTCTTAAATCTTTTATATTCGTTTGAGATCATTGGAATATTTGAAATCTTTTTGAATTTTGTTTTAAATCTTCTAAAAAAATTTAAATCGTTAAAAATCTTTGAAATGTTTTGAAGCCCTTGAAATCTGATGTACTCTACCCTTTTTGAAATATTTTAAATTCTTGTATTCTTTTGAAATCATTACGAAATTTTTATAAAATCTTTCGAATATTTGTGAAAATTTTCTGAAATCTTTTGTAGTAATTTGAAATCATTAAAATATTTGAAATATTTTCAGAAATTAAAAAAAAAATTTAATCGTTTCGAATCTTTGAAATCTTTAAAGAATGTTCAAAATCTTTTGGAAATTTGTGTGAAGTCTTTGAAATCTAGTGCACATGCCTTTTTGAATTTTTGAAATCCTTCATATCTTTGAAATATTTGCGAAATTTTTTGAAATCTTTGTGAAACTTTTGAAATCTTCTAAAATGTTTTGAAACCTTTTGAAATCGTTTAAAATTTTTGAAATCCGTTAAATCTTTTGAAAGTTTTAAACTCTTTGTGATATTGTTGTGAAATCTGGTGTGCACGCATTTCTTAAATCTTTGAAATCCGTGGAATCTTTGTGAAATGTTCAAAATCCTTTTAAATATTTTTAAATCTTTGAAATCTTTTGTAAGCTTTTGAAACCTGGTATACACTCAAAACCCGAGTGGTTAACCCCTAGAAAAATCCGTTGTATGGCCATAGCTCATTCTAATTCTGAAATTGAATTAGCATCGAAATTTTCAACTAATAATTTGTATAATTTTTAAGTTGAATATCACAAAAAATATATACTTTAACATTCTATATTACCAGAGAAGAAATAAAAAAAACGTAGGGGAAAGTGGTCCTAAGTCGGCACAGTAAGAGTTTTTGCAGAAAACAGAGGGTAAACAGGGTTTAATGGCGCTTTAATGGCTCTGGTCGAATACCACAATCTCTTATCTACATTTCTATATCGTTCGGAGTAGTGTGGTGTGATTTTTGCGATCGCAATGCAGCGCAAAGTGAAGAAGTCGATTTTTTCTATTTCTCAAAATGGTGGCCCTAAGCCGGCACCGGTCATGAGTCAGCACATGCCCTTTGGTTATGTAAGTTTTAAGAGGAAATGGACAAATTTAAACCATTTACAATGAAAAAACATGTAGAATATTATAAAACTTTATTTATAGGATGGACACCTACCAAAGACAAGCAACATGCAGTAAAAACACAAACAAACTGAAAAAAAAGAACAAGAGACGAGTGACATGGAATTAAAACACAGCAAAATAAAATAACGCACAAATAATAACAGAAGCAAAAAAAAGGTGCCGACTCAGGACCACTACGAATGTTTACACATTTCATGCTATTATGCACACGAAACAAATTCGAATGAAAAATCGACTTTATCAGGCGAAAGTACACAGAAAACAGAAACCAACGCACTTAATCGATTGAACTTTTGAAAATATTTACACACCTGTAGCTGCTTCACAAGAATGGAAGAAAACGGAATTCCGTTTGCACGAGAAATTTATAAATCGCTCACGCTGTCAAGCGAAAACTAAAGTGACAATTGTCAGCGTAAATTACGACAATGTCTACCAACCTGGAATACGACAAAATGGTTAAGCCGACACGCGCGCCATTTTTGAGAAACGCGAGTGTGCCGGCTTAACCCACAGTGCCGACTTAGGACCACTCTCCCCTATAGAATTATTCACGATATTAAAGTCTGTTCATTGCAATCTATAAAATAATTAATACAGTCTACAAAAAGTGCCTCGAAATCTCTTTATTTATTCTATAGTGAACAAAAGATAAATTATATCTTGATAAATAAAAAACTTTTCAGTTTCAAGATTTCTTCTAAACGAGATGTTTCTTTTATAATAGACTAAAAGATTTAAATTACTCTTCGGATTTCAATATAATAGCTGTTTTAAAAGCAACAAAAAATTCAAATTCAACGTTTTCGTGAAAAATTCAAGGAGATTTCCAGGTTTTCATGGTTTAAACAAAATTCAAGGAGAATTTCAGGTTCTCAGGGGTTTCAAGGTCGGTGGACGTTATAGGAGAGCCCTGCTGCGCACCTACAAGATATTATGTACTTTTCACGGATTTAATCAAACTCACCGATGAGGGCCACAATTATGTGCCGAAACGTTTGAAACAACTTAATTGTTTTCAATTCTCTTGACCTTAAAGCCAACAACGTACATCAATATTTTCTACAAAATTTATTTCTGAGGGTCAATGCAATCCCCCAGCGATTATTAAAACAAAATCTAAAAAAAATGATAAACTTTTCTCTCACCTCCTTCACTAGCATATAGGCATTCGTCATTCCTTCGCGAATATCCGAGGGCTGATTGTATCTCTTTCTGCGTCCCTTTTGTCCTCTGGATTTCCGCCTTACACTGGGACCAGGACTGACCATATCGTAGGCCGTTTCCGCTGTGCTCTGAATTGCGTGAACTAGTCTAGAAGTTAATTCGAGAGCAGCCATCGCCGTGGAGGTAGTGAAACTGTTGGCTCCTCGCTGCAAACCTCGCACTATCCTTCCATCTTTTTGGTACTGCTCGATTGGCATCCAGAAAAGATCTCGAATTCCCTGGACTGCAATAAAGGACCGAAATATGTAGTTCAATATTTAATTCAAGATTAATAATAATATAGACAGGGTGACCAGCAGCGTTGGATAAGTTACTTTTTTTTGATTAACTACTTACCGTTACGTTACTTAGCGAAAAAAGGTAATTAGTTACAGTTACTAGATAAAGCAACTTCAAGTTCCCTAATAATTTACTTTTTTCACTTCCTTAATTTTATCATTTAAAAATCAAAATAACAAGGCGATAATTCATAAAAACTTAATTTCAAAAGTTAAAGTAAATAAAAAATACACAATATATTTCGACCAGTGGAATATCCTGCGGAATATCCTGCAGTATCAGATTTTGAACATGTTTTTTTTTCCGCATTCTGAAATTTAAGTAACAATTTTAAGTATCAGGGCCGAAATTGTTTCCAATTTCAGACAAAACACCTCTTTTATGATTCAACTTGAAACTCTAACATTACTAACATTTCAAGTAGAAATATTGCATTTTCAACAAAATAGATGACTTTTAAGAAAATAGTTGAATTTTCAACCAAAAAGATGAATTTTGAACAAAAGACTTGAGTTTTCAAGACAAAAGGATGAATTTCCAACAAAAAAGCTACTTTTGCACCAAATAGTTGGACTTTCTACCAAAATAGTAGTTAAATTTTAAACAAAATACATGAATTTTCAACCAAATTATTAAATTTTCATATTGAAAATATTAATTTTCAACAAAAAAGTTATTTGCAACCAAATATTCGAGTTTTCTACCATTTTTAAACCAAAAAGACGAATTTTCAACGAAAGAGTTAAATTACCAACAAGAAATTTTAAAGGAGGTTTTGCACACAATGGAAACCCCAAAAACCTCCTTTTTATTATAATGAATCATCGTGAAAGCATTAAATCTACCAAAAAAGAAAGTTAATTTTAAACCAAACAGTTGAATTTTCTACAAAAATATTTGAATTTTCTACCCAAAAAAATAAAGTTGAAACAAAATAGTTAAATTTTCAACAAAAAATATGAATTTTCCACTAAAATTATAAATCATCAACTAAACAACTGAATTTTAACAATATAGTTAAACTTTCAACCAAGTAAGTTACATTTTCAAACACAAAAAACGAATTTTCAAAAAAACAGCTGAACCCTATACAGGAATTTTGTTACCAAAAGATATAAATTTTCAAACCAAATACAACACTTTTCAACAAAAGAATTGAATGTTCAAACCGAAAATATGACTGTTCCATAAAAATTTTCGTTATTTTTGAATTAAATGGTTAAATAAAAGAGTTAAATTTCTAACAAAAAAGTTCAATTTTCAACCAAGTAGTTCAATTTTCAACCAAATGCAAGTTCAATTTTCAACCTATAAAGACGAATTATCTATCAAAAAGACGAATTTTCAACCAAAACAAACAAAAAACGAATTTTTTGTAAAGCAGTTGAATTTTGAACCCAAAAATATTAGTTTTCAACAAAAAAAGATGAATTTTCAACCCAAAAGGATGCAGTATTTGTCCAAATTGACGAATTTTATCAAAACAGTTGAATTTTCGAAACAAAAAGACGAATTTTTAACAAAATACATGAATTTTTAACAAAATACATGAATTTTCAACAAAATAATTAAATTTTTAACAAAATAGTTAAATTTTCATCAAAATAGCTACAAACATGAATTCTCGACAAAAAATGTAATAGTAGCATTTTTAACAAACAAACAAAAACATGACATTTCGACAAAAAACGATGAATTTTAAAACCAGTTACATTTTCAACCAAGAAGATTACTTTTCCCCCAAAAAGATGGATTTCCAACAAAATACATGAATTTTCAAACAAGTAGTTGAATTTCTAACAAAAAAAGATCAATTTTCAACAAAAAATTGAAAAGTTACAGTTTCAATTTAAAAAATTAATTTTAAACAATAAAAATTAAATATATACGAATATGTTGGTTTTTGATCTACTGATCTTTCAGTAGATCAAAAACCAACATCTTCGTATATACGTACTGCACTGATCAACAACTAACATCTAATAATAATAAAAAATTAATTTTCATAATAAATAGTAAAATTTTCAACCAACGAGATGAAATTTCAAACAAAAAAAATGATTTTTTAAGAAAGTGGTTCAACCTTCAACCAAGTTGAAGGTTTCATATCAAACATTTTCGATTAAACTTCAAAAGTTTCAAATTTATTTATTTATATCAACCTAACAAAATTACTTTTCTAACATAAAAGATGAATTTTCAATCTAAAAGAACGAATTTTCATCAAAACAGTTGAATTTTCGACCAAAACATGATTTTTAAACAAAATAGTTAAATTTGCAACAAACTAATTAAATTCTCAACAAAATAGATGAATTTTTAATGAAATTGTTGAATTTTCAATCTAAAAGAACGAATTTTCATCAAAACAGTTGAATTTTCGACCAAAACATGATTTTTCAACAAAATAGTTAAATTTGGAACAAACTAATTAAATTCTCAACAAAATAGATGAATTTTTAATGAAATTGTTGAATTTTCAATCTAAAAGAACGAATTTTCATAAAAACAGTTGAATTTTCGACCAAAAAATGATTTAAAAAAAAAAATAGTTAAATTTACCACAAAATAATTAAATTCTACAAAAAATAGATGAATTTTTAATGAAATTGTTGAATTTTCAACCTACAAAGATGAATTTTCAACCACATGGTCAAACATAAAAAAAAGATTCAACTTCCATCAAAAACAGTTGAATATTCAACCAAAAGATTAAATTTTTTAGAAGACAGTTTACTTTTCGACAAAAAAATATGAATTTTCCATCCCAAAGTACGTATTTTCTGTTTAAATAGACAAATTTTCAACAAAACAGTTGAATTTTGTACTAAAAAAGACGAATTTTCAACATAATACATGAATGTTCAAATAAATAGTTGAATTTTCAAACAAATAGTTGATTTTTTAACTAAAGAAGATTTATTTTTCATCCAAGCATGGGAAAGTTAAATTTTCAATAATTGAATTTTTGACCAAATAGTGAAATTTTCTACCTACGAAGATGAATTTTCAAACAAAAAAGATTAAACTTGAAATAAAAACAGTTGAATTTTCCACCTGAAAAGTTGAATTTTTAACAAGAAGATAAATTCGAAACGAAAAATATAATAGTTAATATTACAACAAACAAAACAACGGATTTTCAACCATGTAATTAAACTTTTGAATAAAAACGAACAATTTTCAACCAAAAAGACGAATTTTCGACAAAAAAGATGAATTTTCATTCCAAAAGGACGTATTTTATGTCTAAATAGACAAATATTAAAATATAAGAGTTAGTTGAATTCTCGACCAAAAAGATTACTTTTTCACAAAATACTTGAATTTTCAACAAAATAGTTGAAATTTTATATAGATACTGCAATATTCTACCTACAAAAATGAATTTTCAACCAAATTGTCGAATTTTCAAACAAAAAAGATTAAACTTCAACAAAAAACGGTGGCATATTCAACGAAGTAATTGCATTTTTTAGGAGACAGTTTAATTTTTGGCAAAAAGAGCTGAATTTTCAATCCAAAAGGACGTATTTTCTGTCCCAATAGAAAAATGCTCAACAAAACAGTTAAATTTTCTATCAAAAAAGGTACATTTTCAACAAAAAAAAGACCTGAATTTTCAACTAAAAAGGATAAATTTTCATCAAAAAATGGGAAAGTTAAATTTTCAATAAAAAAATCATTTTCAACAACGTGAAAAAAAATTACTCGCTTCCAATTCAGAAAAACGATTGAAACTAAAAAGCTCCCCCATTCAACTCAATAAAAATTATAATGAGAAAAAAGAGCCTCTTCCAATCCAGAAAAAAAGGAAATATCCCAAATTTCGCCGCTTTCAACTCTATAAAAATCTTAAAAATAAAAAAATACCCTCTTCCAATTTAAAAACAAATTGAAAATAAAAATTCTTCCCTTAAACTAAAATCAAAATTTCAAGAAGAAAAAAATGGCCTGTACCAATTCAGAAAAAAAATTTCGTCCCTTCCAACTCTATACAAATCTTAAAAATGAAAAATTTACCCTCCTCAAATCAGAAAAACGTTTGAAACTAAAAAGTTCCCCCTTTCGTCACAATGAAAATGATAAAAAGAAAGAATGGTCTCTTCCAATCCAGAAAAACAGTAAATAACCAAATGTTGCCCCTTTCAACTCTATAAAAATCTTAAAAATAAACAAATTTCCCTCTTCCCATTCAGAAAAAAATTAAAAACCTAAATTTCATCCCTTTCAATTCTACAAAAATATTAAAAATATCAAAAATTCCCTCTTCAATTCAGAAAAAAACTGAAAATAAAAAATTCTTCGCTTAAAATCAATCAAAATGTTAAAAAGAATGGCATTTTTCAATTCAGAAAAAAATTAACAAAATTTCGTCCCTTCCAACTCTTTAAAAATCTCAAAAATAAACAAATTTCCCTCTTCCAATTCAGAAAAAAAATTAAAACCAAAATTTCATCTCTTTCAACTCAACAAAAACATTAAAAATATTATAATTCCCCCTTCAATTTATAAGAAAACTAAAAACAAAAAATTCTTCGCTTAAAATCAATCAAAATGTTACAAAAAAAAAGGACCTCTTTCAATTCAGAAAAATATAAACAAAATTTCGTTCCTTCCAACTCTTTAAAAATCTCAACAATAAAAAAATTTCCCTCTTCCAATTCAGAAAAAATTTAAACACAAAATTTGCTCCCTTCCAACTCAATAAAAACGTTAAAATAAAAAATTTCCCTCTTCCAATTCAGAAAAAAATTGAAAATGAACAATTCTTCCCTTAAACTCAATAAAAATCAATTATTCACAGTTGATCAACTTTTGAATTTTATATTAACATTTATAAACATTTTTAAAATCTTTAAACTAAAAATGTACGCTTAAAAATGAAGACCTAAAATGGAAAAATTTTCAAGTACAAGATATCAGAATTACGCACTGTAAACTGAATAATTTCATAATTGAAAAAGTGCAGAATTGAACTTAACATTAAACAAAAAAAGAATTAAAATTGAACTTCTTTAAAGTTGCATTATATCATCTGATATGAAACGTGTGATATTTTAAGTGATTGGATAGATTTTTCTTCTAATAAATTGTAAAATTCCCGGTAAAAAAATGAATTCACAGTCATTTCTCGGTTTCCCGGACCAGTGGCCACCCTGAATATAGTTGTAATTATAATTATATAATTTTACAGCTAATTCACTTACAAAGTTGAACTAAAGAGTGCATAGGCCCGACACCCACCAGAAGGCCCTTCAGTTGATTATCCTTAATATCTTGGATCCATTCCTGAAGCAGGTACGTAATTAGTTTGTCTAAACCGAGCAAGCCATGCCGATAGGACAATTCTTTCAGTCTTAATTCCGATTTGTTCAAATGGGTTAATCCCAGTAGGATCCCCACGAGGGGCCCGCGACTGAAATCCACGTGTTTTCCTTGGTAATCCACCTTCACGTTAACCGCTGGCGAAAAAACCACACTCCTGAAATAAAAATAGCGAGAAGATTAGTAATTCAAAAGTGTATTCATTATATGGTGGTAAAAAAAAACTTTTTTCTCTAAAACGACTCCCCTACAAACTGTTCAACCTGAATTTTGACAGAATTAAAAAAAAAGATAATTAGCCAATTAAAAGCGGAAATTAATTATAAATTTTGTAGGATTTCCAACGATTTCAAGAGATTCCTAGCTATTCCAAAGATTTCAAAAAATTGTAAGGTATTTGACAAGATTTCTAGGGATTTGAATAGGGGGTTTTTTAAAGAGAACTTTAGTGAACAAGTTTAATTTATATTTAAGGGATTTTAAATAATTTAAAATAAATAAATTTTTACGATTTCAAGGAGATTTGAAGAGATTTCAACCTTTAGGGATTAAATTCAATTTTACTTTAACTAATTTCTACGGATTTCAACAATTTAAAGGGATATGAAGGAATTACAAAAATTTCAAAGGCTTTTAAAAATTTTCACAATACATTTTTCAAGACATTACAAAAATTTCAAGTGTATCCAGCGATTCTTAAGAATAAAATTCATGGTCTTTTCCAGGTTTTCCAGGTCAAGAAATCAACTTTTTCCAGGTCTTTTTTTAAAATCAAATAATCAAATAACTGTTTGTCATACAAGTAAAAATGAGACATTTCATTTTTTATTGGCCAACAATTTCCAAAGAAAGCAGAACCATAAATAAACTAATTTTTTTATTTTATGCGAACATAAGTCCTTGAAATTTTTGAAATCTTTGAAATCTTTTGAAGTATTTAAAATAATTGCGAAATCTTGAAATTTCTGTGAGATCCTTGTGAAATCTTTTGAAATCTTTCAAAATTTTGGTAAAATCTTTGAAATCTTTGAAATCCTTCAAATCTTTGAAATCCTTGAAATCTTTGAAATATTTGTGAAATGTTTTGAAATATTTTGAAATCATTATGAAATATTTGTGAAATCTTTATTCTTTGTTTGTGAAATCTTTTGTGTTCGTTTGAAATCACTGAAATCTGTTGAAATCTTCTTAAATTTATTGAAACCTTTTGAAATGGTTTAAAACCTTTAAAATGTTTTAAAATTTTGAAATAATTAACAAAAATTTCAATTCTTGGAATCTTTTGAAATCCTTATGCATTCTTTGAAATATTTGTGAAATCTTTCCTACATTTTTGTATTTATTTTAAATCACTGGAATATTTGAAATCTATGTGAAATTTTCTGTCTAAAAAAATGTGAACTCGTTTAAAATCTTTTGAAACTTGGCGTAAACTTAAAATATTTGTAAAATCTTTCTGAAATCTTTTGTATTCGTTTGGAATCATTGACATATTTGAAATCTTTTTAAAAACTTTTGAAATCATCTAAAAAAATTGAATTTACTTAAAATCTTTGAAATTCTTGTATTCTTTTGACATCTTTATGAAATTTGTATGAAATCTTTGTAAAATCTTTCTGAAATATTTTATGTTCATTTTAAATAATTAAAATATTTGAACTTTTTGTGAAATCTGTTGAAATCTTCTAAAAAATTTTGAAATCGTTTCAAGTCTTTGAAATGTCCTGAAATCTTAGAAATCTGGTTTACTATACCCTTTTTGAAATCTTTAAAATTCTTGAAATCTTCTGAAAGTTTTAAAATGTTTGAAATCCTTGTAAAATCTTTGAAATCTTTGTGAAATCTTCTGAAAAAATTGAAATCGTTTAAAATCTTTGAAACGTTTTGAAATCTTTGAAATCTGGTGCGTACTGTACCCTTTTTGAAATCTTTGAAATTCTTGTATTCTTTTGAAATCTTAATGAAATTTTTATGAAATATTTGTAATATTTGTGAAATATTTTGTATTTATTTGAAATCATTAAAATATTTTAAATCTGTGTGAAAGCTTTTAAAATTTTAGTAAAATTTTTGATATCTTTGAAATCTTTGTGAAATGTTTTAAATTGAAATCTTTAAGAAATTTTTGAAATATTTGTAAAATCTATCTTTAATCTTTGTTTTTGAAATCTTTTGTGTTCGTTTGAAATCACTGAAATCTGTTGAAATCTTCTTAAATTTATTGAAACCTTTTGAAATTGTTTAAAACCTTTAAAATGTTATAAAATTTTGAAATAATTAACAAAAATTTCAATTCTTGGAATCTTTTGAAATCCTTATGCATTCTTTGAAATACTTTTGAAATCTTTCCTACATTTTTGTATTTATTTGAAATCACTGGAATATTTGAAATCTATGTGAAATCTTCTGTCTAAAAAAATGTGAACTCGTTTAAAATCTTTTGAAACTTGGCGTAAACTTAAAATATTTGTAAAATCTTTCTGAAATCTTCTGTATTCGTTTGAAATCATTGACATATTTGAAATCTTTTTAAAAACTTTTGAAATCATCTAAAAAAATTGAATTTACTTAAAATCTTTGAAATGTTTTTAAATCTTTGAAACTGGTGTACCCTTTTTGAAATCTTTGAAATTCTTGTATTCTTTTGACATCTTTATGAAATTTTGATGAAATCTTTGTAAAATCTTTATGAAATCTTTTTTATTCATTTTAAATCATTAAAATATTTGAAATTTTTGTGAAATCTGTTGAAATCTTCTAAAAAAATTTGAAATCGTTTCAAATCTTTGAAATGTCCTGAAATCTTAGAAATCTGGTTTACCTTTTTAAAATCTTTAAAATTCTTGAAATCTTTTAAAAGTTCACAAATGTTTGTCAAATGTTTGAAATCCTTGTGAAATATTTGAAATCTTTGTGAAATCTTCTAAAAAAAATTGAAATCGTTTAAAATCTTTGAAATGTTTTGAAATCTTTGAACTCTGGTGCGTACTGTACCCATTTTGAAATCTTTGAAATTCTTGTATTCTTTTGAAATATTTATGAAATCTTTGTGAAATCTTTTGTATTTATTTGAAATCATTAAAATATTTTAAATCTGTGTGAAAGCTTTTAAAATTGTAGTAAAATTTTTGATATCTTTGAAATCTTTGTGAAATGTTTTAAAGTATTTTGAAAACTTTAAGACATTTTTGAAATATTTGTAAAACCTATCTTTAATCTTTGTTTTTGAAATCTTTTGTGTTCGTTTGAGATCACTGAGATCTGTTGAAATGTTCTCAAATTTATTAAAACCTTTTGAAATTGTTTAAAATCTTTGAAATCTATGGTAATGTCCCCTTTTTGAAATCTTTGAAATTCTTGAAATTTTTTGAAATCCTTACGAATTCTTTGAAATATTTGTGAAATCTTTTGTATTCATTTAGAATCATTAAAATATTTTAAATCATTGTGAAATCTTTTGAAATTGTCTAAAATATTTTGAAATCGTTTAAAATCTTTGTAATGTTTTGAAATCTTTGACATATGGTGTACTGTATCCTTGTTAAAATCTTTAAAATCCTTGAAATCTTTTGAAAAAGTTTTAAAATCTTTGAAATCTTGTCTGCATGCCTTTCTCAAATCTTGAAATCCTTGTAATTGTTATAAAATGTTCGAAATCTTCGGGAAATTTGTGTGAAATCTCTTGAATCTATAGTGTACACGCCTTTTTTGAATCTTTGAAATGTTTGTGATATATTTTGAAATCTTGTAAAACAATATTTTGAAACTTTTTGAAATCGTTTCAAATCTTTTGAAATCTTTGAAATCTAGTTTACTGTACTATTTTTCATATCTTTGAAATCCTTTAAACGTTTTAACAGTTTTTAAATCTTTGTGAAAAGTTTTGAAATATTTTGAAATATTTTGAAATCTTTAGAATTATTTTGTAACCTTTTGAAATCTGGTGTACACTCAAAAACCGAGTGGTCAACCCCTCGAAAAAACCGTTGTATAGGCACGGTTCATTCTAATTCTGAAACTGAATTAACATCGGAATTTTTTACTAATAACTGAAAGATTTAAATTACTCTTTACATTTCAATAAAATAACTGTTTTAAAAGCAAAAAATTCAAATTCAAGGTTCTCGTGAAAAATTTAAGGAGATTTCCAGGTTTTCAAGGTTTAAAAAAAATTCAAGGAGAATTCCAGGTTTTTAAGGGTTTCAAGGTCGCTGGATACCCTGTTCAAAGAATTTTGTAGGATTTCCAAAGATTTCAAGGGATTTCTAGAGAACTAAATTCTAGAGAATAAAATTTCAAGGGATTCCTATTCCAAAAATTTCAAGAGATTTTAAGGTATTTCGAGGCATTTCAGAAGATTTAAAGGATTTTATTGTATCTCCAAGGATTTTAAGAGATTCAAAAGATTTCTAGGGATCTGAATAGGGTTTTTTAAAGAGAATTTTAATGAATACGTTTAATATAGATTATATTCAAGGGATTTTAAGTGATTTCAAATACTTATTTTAATGGATTTTTATTATATCAAAAGATTCCAAGAGATTTAAAGGGATTTCAATGAACTACTCTTCAATTTTATTTTTAGGGATTTCTACGGATTTCATCAAATTTCAAGGAGTATGAAGGAATTACAAAAATTTAAAAGGCTTTTAAAGATTTTAACAGATTACGAAGAATTTCAAGATATTACAAAAATGTCAAGGGATTTCAAGGAATTTTCAAGGATTTCCAAATATTTCAAGGGATTCAGAAGATTTCTAGAGATTTGAAAGGGGTTTTTTTAGAACTTTATGAATAAATTTAATTTATATTCAAGGGATTTTAAATGATTTTAAATACCTATTTTAATGGATTTTGAGGATTTCAAACGGTTTCAAGGGATTTCTGGAGAACTAAATTCTAGTGAATGAAATTTCAAGGGATTTCTAGCGATTTCAAAGATTTCAAGGGGGTTTTAAGGTATTTTGAGGAATTTCACAAGATTTAAAGGATTTGATTGAATCTCCAAAGATCTCCAAAGAATTGTGTAGGATTTCTAAAGATTTGAAAGGATTTATAGAGAAATAAATTCTAGAGAATGAAATTTAAAGGGATTGATAGCGATTCTAAAGATTTCAAGGTATTTTACAAGATTTAAAGGATTTTATTGAATCTCCAAGTGTTTCAAGGGATTCAACCGATTTCTAGGGATCTGAATAGGTTTTTTTCTTTCTTTAATGAATAAGTTTAATATAGATTATATTCAAGGGATTTTAAGGTATTTTACAAGATTTAAAGGATTTTATTGAATCTCCAAGGATTTCAAGGGATTCAAAAGATTTCTAGGGATCTCAGTAAGGGTTTTTTTAGAGAACTTTAGTAAATAAGTTTAATTTAATTTATATCCAAAGGATTTTAAATATTTAAAATACGTATTTTAACGGATTTTCACAATTTCAAAAGATTTTAAGGGATTTCAACCAACTTCCAGGACAATTTCCAATTGAGAAGATTTGAAATTAATTGATTTCGAATTGATAGCGTTCAAAATTAAATAACTTCCATCTTAAAATTGGTATATCAGTATGATTCATCAATATCGATTTTTACGTGATCAAAATTGAATGATTTTAAATTGAATAATTTTATTCAGAATAAAAGTTCTCCAAACTGAATCATTTCGAGCTAAAAACATTTGAAATAACAAAGTTTTGAATGATTTTCAATTATAAATGTTTGAAATTGAATAGAAATTTCAGTAGAAAGCCTGCTAAAGTCTCAAATTAAAAATGCTCACCTAAAATACAAAGGCTGGCTATCGTCCTGCGTTTCGCTAACAGCCTTTGTATTTTTCTTACTCTCCTTAATCCTCAATTCATCCTCCAACAAAATCAGCAAATTCTGATCCACCACGTCGCTTCCCTGGGATGAATCCATCGTCCTGGAACTCGAATCCGAATCATTGACACTCATAACCGGAGGATGATGAGTCGGCGTTCCTTGTTTTGACCCCGGACTCGATTGCACACTATTACTCGCGTTCAGATTTTCCTGACTCTGCTTAGAACCATCGCTCAATTCCGTGAAGAAGTCTATTAAAAAGTGCAAACTATCCTGATCGATGTTGAGCTGCAACGGCAGGGCGCTGATCTTCAAACAGACTTCCTGGGCGGGGTGTTTTGGATCCGGACGAATATGAACGGCCTTCATCTCGAACATATTGGCGTGAGATTGCCTGGGTGTTCCCTCACTGCTGTATTGATAAAGAAACTTGTTGATATTTGAAGAATCGAGGCGATCCTTGATCTCGATTTCGTTTACGAGGAGAATTTGTCGAGAAGCTTGAGACGTGTCTTCGGGATAAACTTCGTGCTGGAAGCGGATTTTGTGCAACTGGAGTTCCATCAGGAGTTTATTATTCCTTCCGGGACCTCCGAGGCTGTACCAATCCGATGGAGATTCTCGGGTTCGAGCTCGGGGTGAATTTGGCACGCTACCGAATCGAACTTCGTTTGGAGATGACTTGCTGAATCCGACACCACCGATCACCGAACGACTCCTGAAATAATTACCAATGTTTACTTGTAGTGTGTTTCTAAACTGGGTGTCTACTTAAATCCTAGACAAAAATTGACAATTCTAGGCTTTTTTTTCGGGTATCTCAATTTTTCAACAGGTATAATTTTTCATAGCATGGAACTATTCAAATATTTCGCATTTTTTAAAACAATCGACTCGAAATATGTATAGAGTTTCGCGAGTTTCTTACGAATGTTTTTTTTTAGTTTCTAGGGATTCAGCTAATATGTTTAATTTAGAAAGCTTTAACAAATTATATTGCAAGATACTATTCAATATATTAGCACCATCGATTAATTTAATAATTGAATAATACTAACAACATATTTAATCATTTCTTGAATTTCTCTCTAAAGTCCATGAATTTGAATAATATTTCAAACGAATTTTCTTTTTATCTTCTTATACTTAAAACTCAGTGCATATTTAGCTAAAATTATTGTGGGCACTATATTAAACTAATTTTGAACCGCTTTGAATTCCTAACTTTTCAAGCGAAAATATTGCATTTTCAACAAGATAGATGAATTTTTAACCAAATAGTTAAATTTTCAACCAAAAGATTAAGTTTCTACCAAAAAAGACGATTTTTCAACAAAATACATGAATTCTCAACCAAATAGTTAGTTTTCAACTAAAAAAGATCAATTTTCAACTAAATATTCGAATTTTTAACTTAAAAATATCAATGTTCAACCTAAAATGAAATAATTAAATTTTCAGTTAAAACAATTATTTTTCCAAAACAAAAAAACAACAGATTTTCAACCAAAGTGATGAATTTTCAACTAAAATGATAATTCTTCAACTGAAAGACATGAATTTTAAAACCAAAAGATGAATTTTCAACAAAAGAGTTTAACTTACAACCACGTAGTTTTATTTTTAACCAAAATGATGATTTTCAAGTAAAATTATGAATATTTAACAACAATACTTGAATTTTTAACCAACAATATGAATTTTCAAACAAGAAGATTAATTTTCAACTAAAAAAGACAAATTTTCAACCAAATAGTTGATTTTTCAAACTAAAAAAGATCAATTTTCAACGAAAAATTGAATAGTTACATTTTCAGTTAAAAATTAATTTTCCACCAAACTCATGAATTTTCAACTGAAATGAAGAATCTTTAAATGGCATAGTTGAATTTTTAACTAAAAAGATGATTTTTAAACCAAGAAGATTAATTTATACCAAAAAAAGAAGAATTTTCAACAAAATACATATGAATTTTCAACTAGAAAAGATAAATTGTCAACTAAAAATTGAATAGTTAAATCTTCAGTTAAAAAAATTCATGTTCAGCCAAAGAGATGAATTTTAAACTAAAATTATGGAATATTCAATTGAAACAGTTACATTTTCAGTTTAAAAAAATTATTAAAAAAAGTACTTTTCAAAAAATGATGAATTTTCAACGAAAAAGATTAAAAAATTAATATTCAGCCAAAGAGATGAATGTTCAACTAAAATGATGAATTTTCAACTGGTATAGTTGTATTTTAAACCAAAAAGATGAATTTTCAACTAAAATAATGAATATTTAACTGCAATAGTTTAATTTTCGACCAAAAAGATGAAATTTCTACCAAGAAGATTAATTATCTATCTGAAAAGACGATCGTTCAACCTAATAATTTAGTTTGCAACTAAAAAAAAAACATTTTTAAGCAAAAATGGAATAATTACATTTTCAGTTACAACAATTAATTTTCAGGAAAAAACGAATTAAAAAAAAAAGTTGAATTTTCAATAAAAAATAGTTGAATTGAACCAAAAAATACGCATTTTCTACCAAGAAAGATTTTTCAGACAAAAAAACCTCATTCAAAAAACAAATTTTCTATAAAAAAGTTGAATTTTCTACCAAAATAATTTAATTTTCAACCCAAAAAATACGAGTTTTAAACAAAATAAAAGGGTATTCAACTAAAAAAGATAAATTTTTACGCAAAAATGTAATAATTGATGAATCTTTGAATCTTCAACCAAAAAAGTTAATTTTTAATCAAATAGTAGAATTTCCAACTAAAAAGATAAATTTTCTACACAAAGAGACAAATTTTCAACAAAATACATGAATTTTCAACTAAAAACCATAAATTTTTAACCAAAAAAATTTCAACCAAATAGTTGAACTTTGAACCAAAAAAGATACATTTTCAATCAAACAGTTACATTTTTAGCCAAAAAAGATTAAATTTCTACCACAAGAGATGAATTTCCAAACCAAAAAGACGAATATTGAACAAAATTTTCAACCAAAAACGATTTTTCAGTCAAAAGAAATAATAAACATTTAAACCAAATTGTTGAATTTTCAAAGTCAAAAATATGAGTTTTAGACAAACCAGTCGAATTTTTTACCCGAAAATATTAATTTTTAACAACAATGTTAATTTTCAACAAAACAGATTAATTTTCTATCAAGAAGATTAATTTTATACCAAAAAACGACAAATTTTCAAAAAGTCAAAAAGATCAATTTTGAAAAAAATGGAATGTTTAACAAAATATGTAGTTGATTTTTCAACCAAAGAGATGAATCTTTAAAAAATGAATTCTCAACGAAAAGTTTCTATTTCGACCAAAAAATATTATAATTTTCGATTAAAAACAGTTAAATTCAACCACAAAATACGAATTTTCTGCCAAGAAAGATTTTTCAGTCATAAAGAAAAAATTCTCATAACAAAAATTTCTATGAAAAAGTTTAATTTTTCAACGAAATAATTAAACTTTCAACCAAAAAAAAGACGATTTAAAAAAATAAATGAGTTTTCAATTAAAGAAGATAATTTTTTAAGCGAAAATGGAATAATTACATTTTCAGTTGAAAAAATTATTTTCCTACGAAATAAATAAATTTTTAACTGAAATGATGAAGCTCCAACAAAAAAAAATAATGAATTTTCAACTGAATAATAGAATTTTCAAACAAAAATTTTCAACAAAAAAAGCAATTTTCAACCAAAGAGATAAATCATTAAAAAAATGAATTCTAACCGAACGGTTTATATTTCGACCTAAAAATATTGTAATTTTCAATAAAAAACAGTTGAGTTCAACCACAAAATACGAATTTTCTACCAAGAAAGATTTTTCAGTTAATCAAGAAAAACAATCTCATCCAAAAAAACCAATTTTCTATATCTACCAAAAAATACGAATTTTCAACAAAATAGTTGAATCAAATTAATTTTCCATCAAATAGTTACATTTTCAGTAAAAAAAGATGCAATTTCTACCAAAAGAGATGAATTTTTAGACCAAAAAGACGAATATTAAAGAAAAATAGTTGAATTAAAAAAAAAAATTTATACAAACCATTCACATTTTTTACTAGAAAATATGAGTTTTTAACAAAAATGTTAATTTTCAACCAAACAGATGATTTTTTTACCAAGAAGATTAATTTTATACCGAAAAACGACCAGTTTTCCACACACAATTTACGTTTTCGACCAAAGAGATAAATTTTCAACATTTTTGTTGAAACTTCAAAATTCAGGACTTCCAACTCATAAAAATCTAAAATTTCTCAAATTTCCTCACCTTCCTTGATTCATTGCATGAAAACGTTGACCTGCTTCATCAATCGTCACACGTTTCTTCATAGCATACTGTGAACCTCCAAAATCTCTTCCTCCAAACCACTGCCATTGCAGATTCATCTCACGAAGTGTGTACCTCAAAACAGGATCGGGAAAGTGTTTCGGTGCCTTAAGGAGGTCCGTTTTCCCCAGTGGAATCGGAAAATGATTTTCTATAATGCGAAATGGTTCATGACACAGCCATCGAATTTCGGGAACTCCATGTATTGGCAAAATTCCCACTCCCGCTTCTTCTCCGAGGATGCAAAAATCCTCATCGGGATCATCTTCTTCTTCTAAATTTACTTCCTGGGTCGCTGAAGCCTTCGAAGCTTCTGGAGAAGATTCTGTTTGTAAGAAAGGATTCGACTCGTCTGGGAAGAAAAATTCCTCTACTTGTTTTTCCACTTCCGGTGACTTTTTACATGAATTCACAGCCGTTCCTGAAGAAGAGATAAGTGATGAATTTTTAACTAAAATGATAAATCTTCAACTGGAATAGTTGAATTTTGAACCAAAAGGTTGAGTTTTCAACTAAAATGATAAATCTTTGACTAGAAAAATTGTATTTTCAATCAAAAAGATTGATTTCTACCAAAAAAGACGAATTTTCAAATACAAGCGATAATTTTTAAACCAACAACTAAAAAAAATAGTTCATTTTTATATTTATATTAAAATGATGAATCTTCAATCAAAATTCTGAATGAAAAATGTAGTAGTTGGAATTTCAAACAAAAAAGATTATAATTTTTAATCAAAAACAATTGAATTCAACCAAAAAAGACGAATTTTTAAAATGAGTTGAACTTTTAACCAAAAAAGATTTTTCAGTCAAGAGAGAGAAAAAATTGCAAGCAAACTGTTGAATTTTCAAGCAAAAAGATGAATTTTGAACCACAAAGATTAATTTTCTACCCAAAAAGAACGAATTTTCAAGAAAATACATGAATTTTCAACGAGATACTTGAATTTTCAAACAAAATAGACGAATTTTAGAAAAACAGTTGATTTTCAACCAGGACAGATTTTTCAGTCATGAAATAAAAAAAGTTTCAACTAAATTATTGAATTTTCAAACCAAAAAGGCGAATTTTTTTGGAAACAGTTCAATTTTCAAACCCAAAAAGACGAATTAAAAAAAACAGTTACATTTTTAAACCAAAAAGACGAGTTTTCTACAAAACACTTGAATTTTCAACACAAAAGTTGATTTCCAATCAAATAGTTTAATTTTAAACTAGAATCAATTTAAAAAAAGAGTTAAATTTGAGGTTGAAAAATTGATTTTCAACAACCACAAAACACGAACTTTCAACCAAAGAGATGGATCATAATCATAATTCATTCATAAAATGAGTTTTTAACAAAGTAGTTCAACTTTCACCCAAGTAGTTGAAGTTTTAAACAAGATGATTAATTTTCTACGAAAAAAGACAAATTTACAACAAAATACATACATTTTCAACCAACGTTTAGAATTTTAGACTAAAAATGATTACTTTTCATCCAATAATGGAGTAGTTAAATTTTTGGTTTAACAAATTAATTTAAAGCCAAAAAGAAATAATTTCCAACAAAATAGTTAAATGTTTAAACAATAAAATGAATGTTTAACAAAGTAGTTCAACTTTCAAAAACAAAAATAACGAATTTTTAACAAAATACTAAAATCTTCAACCAAATAGCAGAATTTTTAACCAAAAGAGATTAATTCTAAACTAAAAATATAATAGTAGACTTTTCAATTTCTTAATCCCTTTAAATCTTTTGACATTTTTAAAATCTTGACATTTTTGAAAATTTCCAATTTTTGAGATGGAAGATATGTTATTTTAGCCAATCTAGCGAACATTTTGAAAAGGCAAAGTGATATTGAATTCAATATGAATCGCTTTAAATTCCTAATCTTTTGACTAAAAATATTGCAATTTTAACAAAGTATATAAATTTTTAACCAAAAGGATGAATTTTCAACCACGAATATTTATTTTCTACTAAAAACACAAATTTTCGTCTAAATACATGAGCTCTCAACCAGATAGTTGAATTTTCTACTAAAAAAAAGCAGATATTTCAACGAAATACATCAATTTTCAAACAAAGGGATGAATTTTCAAACTAAAATTATAAATCTTCGACCAAAAAATAGTTTTTAACAAAGTAATTTAACTTACAACCAAAAAAGTACATTTTTGACCAAGAAAGCTACATTTTAAACTATAGAGTTGAATTTTCAAACAAAAAAGATTAATTTTCTACCAAAAGAGTTGAGTTTTTAATTTAAAAACTCGAAACTCGAATGTTTTCGAAAACCTTGGACTTTTAATCCTGAAAATATAAATTTTCAACAAAAAAGGTAATTCTCAACAAAGGTAGCTAAATTTTTAACCAAACATGATTAATTTTCTAACAAAAAAGAAGAATTTTTAACAAAAAAGTTGAATTTTCAAGCTAAAGTCGAATGTTTTAGAAATTTTTTACTTTTAACACAGAAAACATACATTTTCAACAAAAAAGTTAATTTTAAACATAGAAATATTAATTTTCAACCAAATTACTGAATTTAAAAACAATTTTTTTTAAACCAAACAGCTGCATTTAGAACCAAATAGTTGCACTTTCTGCCAGAGACGAATTTTCGTAAAAAAAATTTGAATTTTCAACCAAATAGTTGAATTCCCAATTAAATGGTAGAAATTTGCAAGATAAAACTACAACAAAAAACAGTTGCATTTTTAACCAAACATATGAATTTTTAAGCCATAAAGACCAATTTTTTAGAAAGTTGAATTTTCAACCAAGATTGATTTATTATATAAATTTAAATATTTAATTGATGAACTGAGCAAATACTAATTTTTACCTGTTTATTAAAAACATGTCTTTAGAAAAGAATTAATTAAAAGTCTTTCTACCAAAAAAGATTAATTATCTATCCAAAAAGATGAATGATCAACAAAAATTCTTGGTTGAAAATTCAACTTTTTTATTGAAAATTCATTTTTTTGGTTTGAAGTTTCATCAATTTGACTGATTTTTTTTTCTTGTCTAAGAATTTTTTTTATTGAAAATTAAACTATTGGGTTGTACTCTTTTGCTGAAAATGCAACTACTTTGTAGAAAATTCGTATTTTTGGCTACAAAATTCAACAACTTGGTAGAAAATTTAACTATTTGGATGAAAGTTGAACTACTTTCTTAAAATTTCATTTTTTGGTTGAAGATTCATAATTTTAGTCGAAAATTCGTTTTTTTCTCTGTTCAAAATTAATTTTTTAAACATAAAATTGAACTATTTTACTTAAAATATATATATTTTTTTAATTGAAAATTAATTCTCCTCAATAAAATTTGGACTAACATCACATCTATTGTTCAATTTGTTAAGTGGAAAATTTATGTAATTTGTTGAAAATTAGTTTTTTTTGTTGGTAGAAAAACAATTTTTTTGTTATAAAAATGCAACTACATAATTGGTAAAAAATTAATCTGTTTTAGTTAAGGTTTCAAGTATTTTGTTAAAAATTCGTATTTGCTGGTTAAATCCAACTGTTTTTTATTTGAAATTAGAATATTTATTTGTTGAAATATCTACTTTTACATTTTTTGTTAAAAATTCATCTTGCTATGTTGAAAATTCAACTTCTTGCTTGAAAGTTGAACTACTTCTTAAAATTTCATTTTTTGGTTCAAGATTCATAATTTTAGTTGAACATTTGTTGTCTTTTTTTAGTTCAAAATTCATTTTTTAAACAGAAAATTGAACTATTTTGCTTAAAATTCGTTTTTCTTTTAAACTGAAAATTAATTCCCCTCGATAAAATTTGGACAAACATGACATTCACTGTTCAAACTGTTTAGTGGAAAATGTATGTAATTTGTTGAAAATTCGTTTTTTTTTCGAAAATTATTCTTCTTGGTAGAAAATTCAATTATTTGGTTGAAAATGTATGTATTTTGTTGAAAATTCGTCTTTTCTGGATGAAAATTAATCCTCATGGTTGGAAATTCAACATTTTGGAAGACATTTTTTTTTTCATTAACGAAAAAATCATTCTTCGTTGAATATCCATCCTTTTCATTTGAAAATTCATCTCTTTCTGTAGAAAGTTCTTCTTTTTTAGTTAAAATTGGGTTGAGAATTCAACAGTTTTGTAAAAATTTCGTATTTTCAGCTACAAAATTCAACAATATGGTAGAAAATTTAACTATTTGGTTGAAAATTTATTTACTTTGCAGAAAATTCGTTTTTTTTTCTGGTAGAAAATCAATTTTTTTGGATAAAAATGCAACTCTTTGGTTGAAAATTAATCTGTTTTAATTAAGGATTCAAGTATTTGGTTAAAAATTCGTTTTTGCTGGTTAGATCCAACTGTCTTTTATTTTAAATTAAAATATTTATTTGTTGAAATATTAACTTTTACATTTTTCGTTGAAAATTCATCTTTCTAGGTTGAAAATTCAACTTCTTGCTTGAAACTTGAACTACTTTCTTGAAATTTTATTTTTTGGTTGAAGATTCATAATTTTAGTTGAAAGTTTTTTTTAAGTTCAAAATTAATTTTTTAACCTGAAAATTGAACTATTTTATTTAAAATTTATTTTTAAAAATTCGTCCTTTTGATTTGAAAATTCATCTCTTTTGGTAGAAAACTCATCTTTTTCAGTATCAAATCAAACCGTTTGGTTGAAAATTAAGTTTTTTTTTTGAAAATTCAACTTAAAAAAAAAAAAATTCGTATTTTTGGCTCGAAAATTCAAATGTTTGGTAGAAAATTTTACTGTTTGTTTGAAAATTCATGTATTTTGCTGAAAATTCGTCCTTTTTGGTTCAATTAAACTGTTTTCATATCAAATTAAAATATTTATTTGTTGAAATATCAACTTTTACATTTTCCCTTGAAAATGCATCTTTCTAGGTTGAAAGTTAAACTTATTGCTTGAAAGTTGAACTACTTTCTTAAAATATATTTTTTTTTTGGTTGAAGATGCATAAATTTAGTTGAAAGTTTTCTTTTTAGTTCAAAAGTAATTTTTAAACTGAAAATTGAACTATTTTGTTTATTATTCGTTTTTTTAAATTGAAAATTAATTCTCCTCAATAAAATTTGGACTAACATCACATTCATTGTTCAAACTATTCAGTCGAAAATTGATGTAATTTGTTGAAAATTCAACAGTTTGGTTCAAAATGTATGTATTTTGTTAAAAATTCGTCTTTTCTTGTTGAAAATTAATCTTCTTGGTTGAAAGTTCAACTTTTTGATTAAAAAATTATGTATGTTACATTTTGGATGAAATTTTTTGTCTTTATTAATAAAAAAAATATTTTTCTTTGTTGAAAATTCGTCCTTTTGATTTGAAAATTCATTTCTTCTGGCAGAAAGATTTTTTTTCTTAAAAATGCAACCGTTTGGTTGGAAATGCGTCCTTTTTTCAATTAAATAGTGCGGTGACTCTGGGGTCTGTAAAGAGAATAAATACCTTTCACAGTATCTTCCATCGCTTCTTCCATCAAATTATTGACCCACTCGACTTGACTCTTGCTCAAATTGTTGATGCTTTCATCCCCGACTAAAATTTCCTCGTCTCCGGATCCTGGCACCGAAATGGTGTCGCTGTTATCAATATTCGGTGCGATGTCACCATCGCTAGCGAAATATGTGAGAAGTTCCATCAAGGCTCGACCAGAATCGGCGCAAGTTCTCACATGCAAACAATTATTACTGGCTCTTAAATCGACTCTGGGAGCTCCTCCGCACATTTTTTCGTTGAGTCTGAGGGACAATTCGAAGAGGCCGAGATTCATAACGCAGACGTAGTCTCGTCGCAAGTCCACGTTTTTTCCGAGCTTCTCTGATATAAATAAGGCGAGATCTTCGGCAATAAAACGAAGGGTAGATGTGTTTGTTTGAGCTGCGATGTTGCTCGAGATGCTGAAACTTCCGAGCGTCACTATCGATCTCAGAGGAAGATGAATTGGCCTAGAATTTGAAAAAGAGAGTGTTCAAAATAATTCAGACCTCGGACAGGGTGGCCGTTTTGATCAAAGAAAAAAATTCCCGGTCATTTCCCGGTTTTTTACCGGTTCGCAAACATATTTCATGGTCGATGAAATTTAAAAAATCGAACTCGCTAAAAAAATTTCCGCTTAAACTAATAAAAACGGAGCTGCAAATTAAAACACTCAAAGTGCAATTCTTGAATTTTATACTTTAAAAATTGAAGTTTAAAAGTTTTTTAATTTTAAAATTTTGTATTCAAATGTTCAATAATTTACACGTATAAATGGAAGCTACTAACACTTTTCAACTGAAATTTTTTAAAAATAAATGCAGATAAACCGCCAAATAAAAAATTTTAAACTTTTATAAATTAGGTATAGAGTTAAAAGATTCAGATTGAGTTCCAAAACTATAAATCCACGTTTTCATTTTCAATGCTCGAAATTGAAAAATCAATCAATGGATTAAAATTTTTTAAATTATATCATTTTAAGCAATTTTAAGCGAGAATCATCAAAAATTGAACGATTAACTTTTTTATGAACTGAACAATTCTTAAATTAAAAGTTATATTATTTTTACTTTAAATAATTTAAAAATCTTTAAAATGCTTCAACATTTTTTTTTAATCTTGAAACATCTACATGTTGTTTTACATTTTTTCAAACTTTAAATTATTTTTTATATTTTTTAAGGACTTCTCTACAATATTTCCTAACATTTTTTTTTAATCCTGCCAAATTCACAAAATTTTCTTAAAATCATGTACATTTATTTTTGTTAATTTTGTAAATCTTTTTAAATATTCTATTAAAATTAATTTTTCAAAATAAATAATCATTTTCAATTTTCCTAGGAAATGTTTTTTATTCTTCTGAAGCCTTACAAAATTCTTAAAAAGCTTCTAAATTTTTTGTTCGAAATCTGCCAAAATCTATATTTTGTTTTAAATTAGACCGTGGGCTATTTGCACGGAAAATTGGGGAGATACTTCGTTTAAATTATTTGAAATCATTTCAAATTTTTAATTAATTCTGAATTTTTTCAAAACTTCTAAATATTTCTTCAACTTACTCGAATTTTTTCTAAGAATAATAGGTGTTAAATTGTTATTTATACATCAAAATTAAACACTTTGATTTACAAATTAAAAATTTTTAAATAGAATAATTAAAATTGTAACGTTCAAAGTTTATTTTTTTTAGTTTTGAATATTAAATTTATAATTACTGACTTTAAATGAACAATCAGATATTTCTAAACATTAAATAATTGTTTTTTTTTCTTAATTAAAAAATTTCAAATTGAATGGTTAAAAATTGAATATTTTAGACTAAAATAATATTTGCAATATAATAAAAGCCTTTAATTATAATTAAATATTATAGGTTAAAATACTTCAGGATCAATTAAAAAACATTTAAAAATTAAAAAAATTCACTGAACTAAGTAGAATTGAGTAAATTTAGAAGAATTCAAGTGAATTAAGAAATCAGGGTAAATTCCAAAAAATAGTTACTAATTTCTAACCAAAAAAGTGACTAAAAGACAATTCAAATGAGTTGGAAATAATTTAAAAAATCGAAAAAATTCCATTGATTTCCATATAACTGGAATGAATTTAGAGGAGTTTAAGGTAAACGAGACGAATTCGATGAAATTTATAAAAATTCAAGGTGAATTTAAAAAATTCAAACGAATTGAAAACAATTTGAAAATATTAAAAACCTTAATCGATTTCAGAAAATTTGAAATGAGCTTAGAAAAATTCAACGGAGTTCAAAAGAATTTGATGAAATTCCAAAGAATTCAAGGTGAGGTTAGAGACTTCAAGATCAATTAAATAAAAACTTTTAAAAATTAAAAAATTCCACTGAATTAAGTAGAAATGAGTAAATTTAGAAAAATTCAAGTGAATTAAGAATTCAGGGTGAATTCCAAAAAATAATTACTAATTTCTAACTAAAAAAGTGACTAATGACTAAAAGACAATTCAAAAGAATTCAAATGAATCGGAAATAATTTAAAAAATCGAACAAATTGCATTGATTTCCGTAAAACTGGAATGAATTTAGAGGAATTTAAGGTAAACGATACAAATTTGATAACATTTATAAAAATTCAAGGTGAATTTTGAAAAATTCAAATGAATTGAAAACAATTTAAAAATATTAAAAACCTTCATCAATTTCAGAAAATTTGAAATGAGCTTAGAAAAATTCAAGGGAATTCAAAAGAATTTGATGAAATTCCAAAGAATTCAAGGTGAGGTTAGAGACTTCAGGATCAATTAAATAAAAAGTTTTAAAAATTCAAAAAATCCACTGAATTAAGTAGAATTGAGTAAATTTAGAACAATTCAAGTGAGTTTAGAATTCAGGGTGAATTCCATAAAATAATGTCAAATCTCTTCAAATCTTTGAAACCTTACTAATTTCTAATCAAAAAAGTGACTAGCGACTAAAAGACAATTAAAAAGAATTCAAATGAATTGGAAATAATGGTAAAAATCGAAAAAATTCCATTGATTTCAGTAAAATTTGACTGAATTTAGAGGAACTCAAGAAAAATGAGGAAAATTCGATGAAATTCATAAAAAATCAAGCTGAATTGAAAAAGCAATCAAGTGAATTGAAAACAATTCAAAAATATGAAAAAATTCTTTGAATTGAGTAAGTTTGAAATGTGTTTAGAAAAATTAAAGAGAATTTTATGAAATGCCAAGAATTTAAGGTAAGGTTTCAAGACTGCAAGATGAATTGAACAAAAACCTTTTAAAAAATCCAGTGAATTGAGCAAAACTGAGTGAGCTTAGAAGAATTCAAAAGGATTTAAAAGAATTCAGGATAAGTTAATGAGAATTCAGGGCGAATTTCATATTAATTGCAAAAAATATTTAAAAATCTCTTAAAATCTTTGAAATTCTATGAAATCTTTCACTTCTTGTGAATAAATTCTTCGAAATCCATTGAATTTGATAAAATCCCGTGAAATTACATAAAATCTGATGATACTTCTTGAAATTCTGAGAAATTTATTATAATGTCTTAAGAACTCTTAAACCCCCATAAAATCATTGAAATCTTTCAATTTTATAAAATCCCTTGTAATCTTTTAAAATATCTTAAAACCTTATACGTCCTGTAAGATGAATTTTTAATAAAAAAAAAGATTACTTTTTTACAAAAAAAGATGAATTTTCAATTCAAAAGGACGAATTTGCTACCCAGAAAAGAAGAATATTCAACAAAACAGTGCAATTTTCGAACAAAATATACGACTCTTTAACAAAATAGTTGAACTTTTTACAAAATAAATAAAATTTCAACCAAATAGTGGAATTTATAACCAAAAAGACGATTTTTTTAGAAGATTGTTGAACTTTCAACTCGAAAAGATTAACTTTTTGAAAAAAAGTTCATTTTTAATCAATAAAGTTGACGTTTGTACCAACAAAGAGAAATCTTTTATACAAAAAAAACGAATGTTCAACAAAACAGTTTGATTTACTACGAAAATAGATGAGCTTTAGAAAAAAATGGTTTAATTTTAAAAACAATTAAATTTTCAACAAAATAGTTTAATTTTTCACCACATAGTTGAATTTTCAAGTCGAAAAGACACATTTTTCAGAAGACAATAGAGTTTTCAACAAATAAGTTCATTTTCAATCAAGAAAGATTACTTTTCTATCAAAAAATATGAATTTTCCATCCAAAAGTACGAATTTACTATCCAAAAAAGACGAATGTTTAATAAAAAAGTTAAAATTTCGATAAAATAAGATGGCTTTTAAACAATTAAATTTGTAACCAAATAGTAGAATTTTTGTCCAAAAGAGATGCAGGACTCGAAACTGTTCAAGCTTCAAAAAATAGTCAAATAGTAACCATACTTATCTCAAAAAAGTAACCGAAAAGTAACAATGTGGCGAAAAAGTAACCAAAAAGAAAGATTTTTTACCAAAAAAGACGAAGTTTCCACAAAAATTATGAATCTTCACCAAAAAAATGTATGGTTAAGAAAGTAGTTCAACTTTTAACAAAATGGTTACATTTTTCTGACTAGAAAAGATGAATTGTTAACGAAAAATTTTACAGTTGATATAATAACAAAAAAAGATTTTAATTTAATATAAGAAACAGTAGAATTCATTAAAAAAAGACGATTTTTCAACAACATAGGTTATTTTCAACCAAATTGTTGAGATTTTAAGCAAAAAAAAAAACGATTTTTACAAAACAGTTGAATTTTCAACTAGTAAATATGGATTTTTCACAAAAAAGTTATCTGTCAGCCAAATAGTTGAATTTTCTACGGAAACAGGGGAATCTTCAACCGAAAAAGACGAATTTTCAACAAAATAAGTACATTTCTAACCAAAAAGATGAATTTTTAAATAAAATTATGTATTTTTAAACAAAAGAGTGATTTTAAATCAAGAAGATTAATTTTTGACCAAAATATAATACATAGTTCGATATTTAAAAAAAAAGATTTAATTTTTAAATTAAACACTAGCAATTTTAGCTAAATTGCCATTTTTATGAGGATTTATAATCATTCAATTGATAGCCCTTTTTATACGTTTTACATACGAACTAATTATTATTTTATTGTTATTCCCTAATTTTCGCGGCTCAAAAGTGACAAATTTACTGCAAAAATTTGAATTTTCACATTTTTCACAAGTTTTTAAATAATACGATTAATGAATTAATTCATTTCGTTATTTCGGGCGAAAAATTTAACCAAAAGTAACCTGTTCATAAAATAAGTAACTTTTTAGTAACTGCGAATCAAAAAAGTAACTAAGTTACTAAAAAGTAATCCGTTCCGAGCCCTGGAGATGAATTCTGAACCAAAAATATAATATGTACTATACTTTTCAACCAAAAAAATTAGCTTACAACAACAAAAAAATGGATTTTCTTATTAGGTTCATTCGGTTCTATTAATCTATTAATTCATTTCGCATTATTGAATTGTTAAAAATTTCCATTATTATTATAAATTTTATTTAATTCTAGAATTATGTAATAGAAAATAGATTATTCAGACTTTAAAATAGGTGCGAATAAAAAAATTCCAGTAATTTTTTCAAAATTTCATGAATTTTTAAGGTCTTTCAGGTCTTGTAGCAACCCTGAAAGTCTTAAAATGAGATCGAAAGTTTAGATTCATAAATCTAAATCATACCTATAGTCTATTGCACAATCCCAGAGATGAAGATGCAATTCCGTAAGAACTCCTGGAGGTGAATATCCAGCAATCGGATGATCACTGACGTCTAAACAATCAGTCAATTGTGTAAACCAGGAATTTTGAGAGGTGCACATTCTGTGCCTCAAAGTCGCGTTTCTTATTCCAACTGCTACCCTAAAAGTCTGCGAAATTATTTTCAAAATTAGCACCAATTTCTCCAAAGTAAAAAAAAAGATAAAACAATAAAGTTCCAAAAACAGAAAAAAATGTCAGGGTGTCTTCAATTAATTTCAATTCAATTCAATTAACATGTTTAATTAAGAAAGGTTTGAAAAATTTTATTACAAGATATTCTTAAATATATTAGCACCATCGATTAATTAAATAATTCAATAATACTAAAAACAAAATTAATCATTTCTTGAATTTGTCAAAAAAGTCTACGAGTTTGAATAATAATTCAAACAATTTGTTATTTTATCTTCTTATACTAAAAATTCAGTGCATATTTAGGTAAAATTAATGTAAGAACTATATTAAATTCAATTTAATCCACTTCACATTCATAACTTTCAAGAAAAAATATTGCATTTTCAACAAGATGGAAGAAGTTTTAAGCAAATAATTGAATTTTTAACCAAAAAGATTAATTTTATACCAAAAAAGACGATTTTTCAATTAAATACATGAATTCTCAACCAAATAGTTGAATCGTTAACCGAAAAGATCAATTTTCAACCAAATAATTGAATTATGTATTGTAAAAGATCAGTTTTCAACCGAAAAGGGAATAGTTGAATTTTCAGTGAAAAAAATTAATTTCCCAAAAAAAAAACAAACAAATTTTCAACCAAAGTGATGAATTTTTAACTAAAATTATGAATCTTCAACTGGAATAGATGAAATTCAAACCAAAAAAGATGAATTTTTAACAAAAGAGTTCAACATTCAACCAGGTAGTTTTATTTGCAACCAAAAGATAAATTTGCAATTAGAATGATGAATATTTAACTGGAACACTTAAATTTTCAACCAAAAATATGAATTTTTGAAACAAGACTAATTTCTAAATAAGAAGATAAATTATCTACCAAAAAAGACGATTTTCCAACAAAATACATGAATTTTCATCTAAAAAAGACAAATTTTCAACCTAATAGTTGAATTTTCAACTAAAAAAGATCAATTTTCATCCGAAAAAGGAATAATTAAATTTTCAGTTAGAAAAATTAATTTTTAGCCAAAAAGATGAATTTGGAACCAAGAAGATTCATTTCTAACAAAAAGACGAATTTTCAATTAAAAAAGAAAATTTTTAAACCAAAAATTGAATAGTTAAATTTCTAGTGAAAAATTTGAATTTTTAATTTAAAAAGTTAATTTTTCAAACAAAAATTGAATAGTTAAATTTCTAGTCAAAAAAAGTTAATGTTCAACTAAATAGATGAATTTTCAACTAAAATAATGGAATATTCAATTGGAATAGTTACATTTCCAGTTAAAAAACTCATTTTCAACAACAACAAAATTCATTTAAAAAAAAAAATAGTTTTTTTATCAAACAAAGTGGTGAATTTTCAACTAAAATGATGAATCTTCAAATGAAATAATTAAATTTTAAACAAAAAATATGAACGTTCAACTCTGATGATGAATTGTTGACTGGAATAATTGCATTTTTAACCATCAAGATTAATTTCTACCAAAAAGACAAATTTTCAAAAAAAGACATGAATTTTCAACTAAAATGATGAATCTTCAAATGAAATAATTAAATTTTAAACAAAAAATATGAACGTTCAACTCTAATGATGAATTTTTGACTGGAATAATTGCATTTTTAACCATCAAGATTAATTTCTGCCAAAAAGACAAATTTTCAAAAAAAGACATGAATTTTCAACTAAAAAAAAGATAAATTGTCAACCAAAATTTGAATAGTTAAATTTTCAGTTAAAAATTAATGTTTAACCAAAGAGATTAATTTTCAACTAAAATGATGGAATATTCAATTGGAATAGTTACATTTTCAGTTAAAAAACTAATAAAAAAAACAACTAATTTTCAAAAAAATAGTTTACTTATCAAAGTGATGAATTTTCAACTAAAATGATGAATCTTCAAATGGAATAGTTGAATTTTAAACCAAAAATATGAAATTTCAACTCTAATCATGAATCTTTGACTAGAATGATTGAATTTTCAACCAAACAGATTAATTTGCAAGCAAGAACATTGATTTCTACCAAAAAGACGAATTTTCAATTAAAAAAGACAATTTTTCAACCCAAAATTGAATACTTAAATATCTAGTTAAAAAACTTAATGTTCAACTAAATAGATCAATTTTCAACTAAAATGATGGAATATTCAATTGGAATAGTTACGTTTTCAGTTAAAAAAATAATTTTCAACAAAAAAAAAATACTTTTCAAAAAAATCGTTTACTTATCAAAGTGATGAATTTTCAACGAAAACAATGAATCTTCAAATGAAATAGTTAAATTTTAAACAAATAATATGAATTTCAACTCTAATGATGAATGTTTGACTAGAATAACCGAATTTTCAACCAAAAAACGAACTTTTATCTAAGAAAGA
>CAKNYM010052425.1:413282-448196 GCA_932195095.1 Andricus curvator
TTACATTTACTGTAATAATTAATATTTCAACGAAAATAGTTGATTATTTTAATTATAACATTTTTAATTTTTACATTTAATTATTATTTTATTTAATTTAAAAAGTTTAATTGTTACATTTAATGTAATAATTAATATTTCAACGAAAAAAGTTCATTTTCAACCAATAGATAAATTTTCAAGCGAATAATTGAATTATAAAAAAATGATTTTGAATCAAACCGTTGAGTTGCTTTCACAACCAAATAAAATTTCAAATAAAAGAATACGAATTTTCAACCAAATAGTTGAATTTTTAACTAAATCGTTGAATTTTTAAACAAAAAGATGAATTTTCAAACAAAAATGATTAAACTTCAACCAAAGACAGTTGCTTTTTCCACCAATTAGTTGAATTTTCAACTAAAAAAGATGAATTATCGACGAAAAATGTAATAATTGACACTTCAACCAAAAAAGTTAATTTTCAACTAAGAGATAAATTTTCAAGCGAATAGTTGAATAATAAAAAAATATTTGTAATAAAACCATTGAATTTTCAAATAAACTTATGAATTTTCAACCACAAAAATGGATTTTTAACAAAAGAGTTAGAATAGTGGAATTTTCAAACAAAACGATGAGTTTACAACCAAAAAGATAAATTTTCTACCGAAAAGCACGAATTTTCAACCAAATAATTGAATTTCTAACTAAAAAAGATACATACACAAATAGAATAGTTAAATTTTTATTTAAAAAAATTAATTTTCTACAACAAAAAAAAACAATTTTCAACAACATAGTTAAATCCAGTAATATGAAGCTACTTTAAAAAATGAAAAAATATTGTGATTTAATTTTATATTACAATTTAAAACAAGTTTAAACACGCTATCGAAAAAATTCCCTGACTTTAAAAAAATTCCCTGACAATTTCAGGATTTCCAGATGAGTAGACGCACCAGGGTGGTCCCAAATTTTTTTTTCGAAATAAAAGTGATAATTAATTAGAGGTAAATTAAATTAATTTAAGTTAACAAACATAATTGTTTAAAAAATTTATTATTATTTTCAAGTATTTGTCTACTTTTCACTCAGAGTGCTGTAATAATTATTGAAATTTCACAAACATAATTGTTTAAACAAATTATTATTGTTTATAACTATCTTCTTCTATAGTAATTCTAGATAGTTGATTAAATTTAAGAGAAATAATGGTTTAAACCATTTATTATTTATAATAATATTCACTTAAAATAATGCTAGAAAGAGGCACTTTTTTCTAAAATTTTCCACTTTTGGTTCAATTTTTTAATTAGAGTGAGTTAATAATTAATTCAGGTTAACAGACATTTTTTTCTTTTAATTTATTATTTTTAATAATAAATCTCTTTGAATAATGTTAGAAAGTTGCGGTTTTTCCTGAAATTTTCCATTTTTTGTCAAATTTTCACTTAGAGCGAGGTAATAATTAATACAAGTTAACAAACATGTGAAAAAAATGTACTCTTACCTCGGGTAGATTGATTCCTGTAGAAGATTTGAGGAGAAATCAAGTCCCATGTGACTTTCGGCGGTTGTGTATATTGGCCTGGGAGCAGAAGGTTCCCATAAAAAGAGATCCGTGTTAAATCGGTTGTAGAGTAATTCGTACAAATGTTTTGACGGAATTTGAAGTGAAGTACAGGGCAGGCCGATTTCCAATTGAATTCTCGATCCGTGAGTTCCTTCCTCGATAAATTCGAGCATTTCTTGCCGATTTCCTGGGATTATAAGCTCCTCGCCTTCCCTGAAAACCATAAAAGTTTTTAAAGAACTCGAAATTTTCGAATATTTCCATATTTTAAGTCACTGAAAAGGGCTAAATTAGTCAAAAATACGTATTTTTAATCAATTGAGCACACTTTACTTATAACTTCAAATACTTAAAATATGTCCACCAACTCTATAAAAACAATACTTTTATTTTTTAGGCAAAATTTCCCGTTTTCTAACCTAAAATTTTAAAAGTATTAAAAATGAACTTCAATGTTTATTTATAAGTTATTCTTTAGTCTATTAATAATCGAAAATCATATTTATTTATCGCAGGCTTCACAATGTTTTCTCTATTTCCCTCTTTTTGAAAAGTCTACTATTAACTTTTTTGTAAGAATTCATCTTTTCACGTTAAAAATTTTATTACTCAGTTCAAAATTAAATTATTTTGTTAAAAATTCAACAATTTTGTTAAAAAGTCGTACTTCTTGGTTGATAATTAAGTTTTTGCTCAATAATTTAACTTTTGTAGTTATAAATTTATATTCATATATAAATGGCTTTAAATCTGAACAATTTAATTGCAATTTTTTTTTCTTTCTTGAGTAAAAAATCTTTTTTGGTCAAAAAGTCAACTGTTTTATTGAAAATTCATCATTTTGCTTTAAAAATTCATATCCGTCTGTTAAAATTTCACCTTATTTGGTTAAAAATGCAACTTTCGGGTTAAAAATTAATCTGTTTCGGTTGAAAATGAACTTTTTTGTTAAAAATTCAACGGTTTTCTAGAAAAGTCATATATTTGGCTCGAAAATTCAACAATTTTGTAGAAAATTTAAGCGATTTGGTTCTAAAGAAAATTAGTCTTTTTGGTAGAAAATCAATACTTTAGTTAAAAATGCAACTGTTTGGTTAAAAGTTGATCCGTTTTAGTTGAGGATTCAAGAAGTCGGTTGAAAATTCGTTTTTGTTGGTTGAATCTGACTGTTTCTTATTGTAAATTAAAATATTTTTTGTTGAAATATTAACTATTACATTTTTGTGGAAAATCCATCTTTTTAAGTTGAAAATTAAACTCCTTGGTTAAAACTTTCTTAAAAGTTAATTTTTTTGGTTGAAGATTCATAATTTTAGATGAAAAATCGTTTTTTTTTTCTTTGTTGAATAATTCTTTTGTTAAAAATTCACCAATTTTGTTAGAAAGTCGTACTTGTTATACCATTAAGTAATTATTAATTTATATATATGTATATATACAATTTTATTATTAAAAATTATTAAATTAAATTATTAAACAACAATTTTGTTAAAAAGTCGTACTTCTTGGTTGAAAATTGAGATATTTTGTTGAAAATTCGTCTTTTTGACTTTAAAACTGAATAATTTGATTGGGATTTTTTTTCTTCCTTTACTAACAAATCTTTTTTGGCTAGAAAGTCAACTATTTTGTCGAAAATTCATTTATTTTGGTTTGAAAATTTATCTCCTGTTAAAATTTCACCTTATTTGGTTAAAAATGCAACTGTCTCGTTTAAAATTAATCTGTTTCGATTGAAAATGAACTTTTTTTGTTAAAAATTCAACTGTTTTGTAGAAAACTCGTTGATTTGGCTCGAAAATTCAACAATCCAACTCTTTTTTATTGTACATTAAAATTTGGTTGAAACATCAACTATTACACTTTTTGTAGAAAATGCATCTTTTTAAGTGGAAAATTCAACTCCTTATTTAAAACTTTCTTAAAAGTTAATTTTATTGGTTAAAGATTCATAATTTTAGATGAAAAATCGTTTTTTTTTTTAATTTTAAATTAATTTTTTTAACTGAAAACTTAACTACTTTGTTGAAAATTCAACTAATTCGTTTAAAATTTGTCTTTTTTATTGCAAATTCATATTCTCGAGTTGAAAATTCAACTGTTTTGCAGACAATTCATTTTTTTAGCTTAAAAATTCCACAATTTGGTAGAAAAATCAACTATTTCGTACAAAATTCGTTTTTTTTTTTAATTGAAAATTATTTCTCTTCAATGAATAACTGAAAAATAACTGTAATACTTGAATTTTAAACCAAAAAGATGAATTTTAAAAAGAGAAGATTCATTTTTAAACAAGAAGAATAATTGTCTATTAAAAAAGATGATTTTTCAAAAAAATACATTAATTTCCAAAAAAATAGTTGAATTTTCAACTAAACACAACACATTTTAAAACAAATAGTTAAATTTTGAACTAAAAAAGATCAATTTTCAACCAAAAATGGAATAGTTAGATTTTCAGTAAAAAAAATTAATTTTCAATCAAACTGATGAATTTTCAACTAAAATGATGAATCTTTACCCGCAATAGTTGAATTTTCAACCAAAAAGATGAATGAAATTGATGATGAAATTTTCAAATAAAAAAGATAAATTGTCAAACAAAAATTGAATATTAAAATGTTCAGTTGAAAAAATTAATGATAAACCAAAAAGATGAATTTTACACTAATAGGATGGATTATTCAATTAGAATAGTCACATTTTTAATTTAAAAATACATAACTTGAAAAAAAAAATAATTTTCAAAAAAATAGTTACATTTTGTATTTTGCAATATTGTTGACAAAATTAATGTTCAGTCAAAGAGATGAATTTTTAACTAAAATGATGGAATATTCAGCTGAAATAGTTAAATTTTTAGTAGAAAAATTAATTTGTAGCCAAAGAAAAAACGAATTTTCTGCAAAGTAGCTCATTTTTCAATCAAAGAGATGAATGTTCAATTAAAATGATGAATCTTCAACCAAAAAAATTAATTTTTATCAAAAGAGTTTAACTGAAAACCAAGTAATAAAATTTTCATGCCAAAAAAGATAAATTGTCCACAAAAAATGAAGTAGTTGATATTTCAACCAAAAAATTTAATTTTTAATAAAAAATAGTTGAATTGAACCAGAAAAAGACGATTTTTCAAAATGAGTTAAATTTTCAACCAAGAAATATTTTTCAGTCAAGAGAGAGAAAGTTTTGCGTACAAACTCTCCACCAAAACCAATCAATTTTCAACCAAAAAGAGAATAGTTAAATTTTCAGTTAAAAAAATTAATTTCAAACAAAAAAAAAAAACGAATTTTCAGCAAAGTAGCTCATTTTTCAACCAAAGAGATGACTGTTCAATTAAAATGATGAATCTTCAAACAAAAAAATTAATTTTTATTAAAAGAGTTTAACTTAAAACCAAGTAATAAAATTTTCATTCCAAAAAAGAAAAATTCTCAACAAAAAATGAAGTAGTTGCTTTTTCAACCAAAAAATTTAATTTTTAATCAAAAATAGTTGAATTGAACCAAAAAAATACGATTTTTCAAGATGAGTTAAATTTTCAACCAAGAAATATTTTTCAGTCAAGAGAGAGAAAGTTTTGCATACAAACTCTCCACTAAAACCGATCAATTTTCAAGCAAAAAGAGAATAGTTAAATTTTCAGTTAAAAAAATTAATTTCAAACAAAAAAAAACGAATTTTCAGCAAAGTACCTCATTTGTCAACCAAAGAGATGACCGTTCAATTAAAATGATGAATCTTCAAACAAAAAAATTAATTTTTATTAAAAGAGTTTAACTTAAAACCAAGTAATAAAATTTTCATTCCAAAAAAGAAAAATTCTCAACAAAATATGAAGTAGTTGCTTTTTTAACCAAAAAATTTAATTTTTAATCAAAAATAGTTGAACACAGTTACATAAAGATACTTTTACAAATGAAGAATCATTGTTATTCAATTTTGTATTGCAATTTAAAAAAAAATTAAGCATGCCCTCGAAAAACTTCCATGTAAAAAAAAAATTCCCTGACATTTCCTTATTTTTCCATAGTATATAAAAATTCCTGGTCAATTCTAGGTTTTCCAGTTTTTCCAGTTTTTTTTTTTTTTTTAATAAACCAGTATTCATAAATTTACCTGTTCTCGGGGTCGCTTCTTTCTCCCTGAGTTTGAGACCTAGCATGAGGAGTATCAGATTCGTGAATTATCCTTTTCGAACTAAAAGGGGAGGGTTCATGTCTCGCGGCGTTTTCCAAATTTTCAAGGGTGTCATCCAAACTCGATTCTGGTTCTCCTTCGGAACTATCCTCCAGAGGTCCTCCGAGATGTTTTGGATAAACTGTGATCACAATTCTGGGCCAACCAAAGCCCTCATTGTCCTGTTGCAGAGATCCATCTGACTTTTCATCCGCGGAGGCTTTTCCGATTTCGACTGGAACATCCGAATCAGCCTCGGTGTAAGTCAGAAGCAAACGACGACACTGAACTTCGTGCCTTGCTAAATGATGAGATTGACTTTCCATTGATGAATGGATCTTGGTGTCTATCAGTTTAAAAGTTACGTAGTCTGGACGTACGGATCGTTTCCACCAGGGAACGCGATTCATATCGTGCAGGGGCCTCATATCTGGTATTGGAAACCTATTTCAAAAACGAAACACAAAAGAAATTAATTTAGATTTTCATTTAATCTTGAATCCTTCCACATTTGCTTTCATTTTTATTGTCAAATCTCTCCCAGTATTATATTCAGTGGTGTAGTCCTAAAAGAAAAAGTGGCCCGGCGGTACTTTCCATAAACTACGTTACCAGTGGAGGGGGGGGGGGGGAGTGTTATAAATAGAAATAACGTTACGAACTCAGATAACATTTAGAACTTAGACCCAATAAGAAAATCCAACTCTATTTTTGGGTAAAAGTTCATTTTTTTATTGAAAAGTCCACTATTATATTTTTGGTTTGGAATTCATCTCGTTTGGTAAAAATTCTATGTGGTTAAAAATTGAATTATTTGTTGAAAATACAACTATATTGTTAAAAAGTCATCTTTGTTGTAAAAATCCAACCACTTTGTAAAAAACTCAATTTTTTTAGTTGAGGGTTCATCTCTTTGGTTGAAAATTGAATTATTTTGATGAAAATTCGTTTAATGTTTGGTCCAAAATCTTTTTGGTAGAAAATTGATCCTTTTTGGCTAAAAAGTGAGATTGTTAGTTGCAAAGTTTTTGGTTGAAAAGTCCATTATTTGACTTAAAGTTTAAATACTTTGTAAAAAAATTAATTTTTTTTATTAAGGATTAATAATTATTGTTCAAAATTCAACAATTTGCCTTTAAATGAACTTTTATGTTAACAATTCTATTGTTTTGTAGAAAATTAGTCTTTTTGGCTTAAAAATTCAACAATTTGTTGGTAGAAAATTAAACTTTTTGGTTCAAAAATCATATTTTTGGATTAAAAATTCAACTTTCTTTGTCGATAATTCGTCTTTTTGACTTTAAAATTAAATAATTTTATTGAAAATTCAGTTAATTTTTTCAAAATTCGATTTTTTTGGTAGAACAAAATCTTTTTGGTCGAAAATTCATCTTTTTGGTCAAAAATTTAACAACTTTGTTGAAAGTTCATTTCCTTCTGTTAGAATTTTTTTATCTGAAAATTTAACTATTCCATGTTTGGTTAAAACTTTATCCTTTATATTGGATAAGTTGAAAATTCGTTTTTTTTGGTAGAGAATTCACCTTTTTGGTCGAAAATTCATCTTTTTGGTTGAAAATTTAACAATTTTATTGAAAATTCGTTTTTTTTTTTGTTCAAAGATATTTTATTATCAGAGTTTTTATCTGAAAATTTAACTACTCAATTTTTTGTTGAGACTTTATCCTTATATTGTTTAAGTTAAGAAATCAACTATTTGGTAGAAAATTCATGTATTTTGTTAAACAGTAGTCTTTTTAGGTAGAAAATTAAACTTGTTTGTTCAAAATTCAACTTTCTGGTGGAAAATTCATATATTTTATTAAGAATTTATCTATATTGGGTAGAAAATTATTCTTGTTTGCTGAAAGTTCAACTTTTTGGTTTAGAATTCAACTCTCTTATTAAAGATTCATATTTCTTGATTAAAAATGACCTTTTTTGTTAAAAATTCATCTTTTTCTGATTTATAAGTCCACTGTTTTCTAAGAAATTCAACTTTTTAGCTTAAAAACTTTACTTTTTTAATGAAAATTTATCATTCATGGTGGAAAAGTCATCTTTCTGGGTGAAAAATTCATCTTTTTGGTTGAAAATTTAACAATTCTATTGAAAATTCGTTTTTTTTTTTTCGTTCAAAGTTATTTTTTTTTATCAGAGTTTTTATCTTGAAAATTTAACTACTCAATTTTTTGTTGAAATATTATCCTGTATATTGTTTAAGTTAAGAAATCAACTATTTGGAGAAAATTCATGTATGTTGTTAAAAAGTAGTCTTTTTACGTAGAAAATTAAAATTGTTTGTTAAAAATTCAACTTTTTGGTAGAAAATTCATATATTTTATTAAAAAGTTATCTATATTGGGTAGAAAATTGTTCTTGTTTGCTGAAAGTTCAACTTTTTGGTTGAGAATTCAACTATCTTATTAAAAATTCATATTTCTTGATTAAAAATGACCTTTTTTGTTAAAAATTCATCTTTTCTGATTTAAAAGTCCACTGTTTTCTAATACATTCGACTTTTTAGCTTAAAAACTTTACTTTTTTGTTGGAAATTTATCATTCATGGTAGAAAAGTCATCTTTCTGGGTTAAAAATGAACTTTTTTGATGAAAATTCAACTGTCTTCTCAAAACTTTGCCTTTTTGTCTTAAAAATTCAAATATTTTATTGAATTTTATTCTTTTTTGTTTGAAAATTCGACAAATTGATTGAAAATGCATCTTTGTATGCTGAAAATTCAACTACATATATGGTTAGAAATTCAACTATTTTGTCAAAAATCTCATAATTTTTGGAAACTTTAACTATTTTGTTGAAGTCATCATTTTTAGTCGAAAATCCAACTATGTTGTTAGAAATTTATCCTTTTGGATAGAAAATTCTTTTTTTATGGTGGAAAGGTCATCTTTCGTGATTGAAAATTTATCTTTCTTGATTGAAAAGTAACTTCTTTGTTAAAAATTCAACTGTCTTTGAAAAAATTTGCACTTTGGCTTGAAAATTGTACTATTTGGTTAAATCTTCAACTAATTTTCGGAAAACTGTTCTCTTTTACTAGAAAGTTCATCTATTTGGTTGTTAATGCAACTGCTTGGTTGAAAATTAATTTTTTCTTTGAAAATTCGTCTTTTTGTGTTGAAAATTTATCTCTTGAGTAGACAATCTTTTTTTAATGAAAATTCAATTATTTTGTTGAAAATTCAATATATTTCGGCTTGAAATCTTGGGCATTTAAAGTGTTTCGTATTGAATTCAATATGCTATCTACATTCATTTTATCTAAAAGAATTTATAGTCGTAAAATACGTTTTTAGCCAACGGCTACGTTACTTTTGGAGGAGGGGGGCGGTAAAAAAAGCCCAAAATTGGTAACGTGGTTTATGGATGGCCCATAACTGGAAAAATTTTCCGTTTAAAACGAAAGTGTCTACACCACTGATTATATTGATGAATTACCTGAGTTTTACGACACATTTCGGCGACAATATTTTAATATCCGTTCTAGATTCTGGCAATGTTGGACTCTCGACAGCTTGATAAAATAGAGATTGCTGATTCTGCAAACCATTATTTATTACGTGATGTAATTTCATCAAGCTAATTAAGATAAGATAATTAAGATAGAATTGTAATGTACTTTTCGGAACTTAAAGATGGCAAATCTGAGGTCATTTAAAATTTGATTGCCGCTCAATGTGAGCAGGGTGGCCGCAAAACTACATTTTCAAAATTCCCTGACTTTTCACTCTATTTTCCCTGACTAATTTTGCATTTTCCCTGGCCATTAATATTTAAAAACCGAAATTCTAATCGTGTCACAAATTTTAATATAGAATCTTGCATTTAGAAGAAATAATAAGAACTCGATGAAATTTACAAGAATTCCAGCTGAATTTTAACGATTTATGGATAAATCCAAAAGAATTCAAAACAATTCAACTAAAATTGAAAAGAATTTAAAAAATTGGAGTGGATATAGAGAAATGTAAGGTAAATGAGAAGAATTCGATTAAATTAATAAAAATTCAAGATGAATAAAAAACAATTCAAAATTTAAAAAAATTAATTGAATTCCGTAAGTTTGAAATGAGTTTAGAAAAATTCAAAAGAATTTGACAAAATTCCTAAGAATTCAAGGTGAGTTTAAAAGAGAATTCCGAACAATTTAAAAGAATTTAAACGAGTTTCGGATAAATTAATAAAAATTCAGGGTAAATTCCAATTAAATTCAAATGAATTGCAAAAAATATTTGAGAATCTCTTCAAATCATTGACACTCTACGAAATCCCTCACTTTTTGTGAAGAAATTCTTTGAAATACATAAAAATATTATAAAATCCCATGAAATTCTATGAAATCTGACAATATTTCCGGAAACTTTATTAAAATACCTTGAGAGCTTTTAAAATCCCTTAAAATCATTAAGTTCTCGTAAATCTTATAAAATCGGTTGGAATCTTTTAAAATACCATAAAATATTTCAAATTCTTAGAAATTCCCTCGAATTATTGAAATTAATATACCTTAAAAACTTTTCAAATTCCCTAAAATATTTAAAATCCTTCGACATTTTTTGAAATCCCTTGAAACTTTTCAGAGCTCTTGAAAATTCTTTAGAAGTTTTAAGAATACCTTAAAATCTATAAAATGCTTTAGAATATCGTCAAATTATTGAAATCTATTAAAAAATCCTTGGAATCTTTTGAAATGCCCTAATATATTTTAAATCCTGTGAAATCCATTAAAAAATTTGTAGGCTCTTGAAAATTCTTTGGAATTTTTATAAAATACACTAAAATATATCAAATTATTTGAAATCCCTTTAAATTATTGAAATCAATTAAAAATTCCTTTGAATATTTTTAAATTCCCTAAAATGTTTAAAATCCTTTGAAAGCTCTTGATACTATCCAAAGCTCATGAAAATTCCTTGAAAGTTGGAATATCCTAAAATATTTTAAATTCTTTGAAATCCCTTCAAATTACTTAAATAAATTAAAAATTCCTTGGAATTGTTATACATTCCAAAAAATATTTCAAATCCTTGGGAATCCCTTGTAACTTTTTAAAGATGTTGAAAATTCCTTCTTAGTTGTAGAAATGCCCTAAAATATTTAAAATCCTTTGAAATATTTTGAAATCCCTTGGAACATATTAAAGCTTTTGAAAATGCTTCGGATTTTTTTAAGTACCCTAAAGTCTTTTAAATTCTTTTGAATCCCATCAAATGATTGAAATCTTATAAAAATTCCTTGGATTATTTTTAAATTCCCCAAAATATTTAAAATAATTTGAAATTCCTTGAAACTATTTAAATCTCTCGAAAATTTCTTGGTTTTATAAATAGCCTAAAATTTTCAAAATCCTTTGGCATGCAATCAGATTATTGAAATCTATTTAAAAATCCCTGGTGTTTATTAAAATACTCTAAAATAATTTGAAATCGTTTGAAATCCCTTGAAACTTTTTAAGTTTTTGAAAATTCTTTGGAAGTTTTAAAAATACCCTAAAATCTTTAAAATTCTTTTAAATCCCTTAAAGCTATTCAAATTAACGAAAAATTCCTTGGAATATTTTTAAATTATCTAAAATATTTCAAATCATTTGAACTCCCTTGAAATCTTTTGAAATCCCTTGAAACTTTTTAAAGCTCTCGAAAATTTTTTGGTTTTATAAATAACCCAAAATTTTCAAAATCCTTAGGAATACCATCAGATTATCAAAATTTATTAAAAAATTTCTGAGAATCTTTTGAAATATCCTAAAATATTTCAAATCCTTTGAAATCTTTTGAAATGATTGAAATCAATTAAACATTTCTTGAAATATTTTTAAATTCCCTCTAAAATATTTTAAATCAATTGAAATCCCTTAAAACTTTTTAAAGCTATCGAAAATTCCTCGGAAGTTTCAAAAATACCCTAAAATCATTTGAAATTCTTTGGAATAACGTCATATTACTGAAATCTACTGAAAATTCCCTGGACTCTTTTAAAATAACTGAAAATATTTCAAATCCTTTGAAATCTTTTGAAATAATCCCTTGACATTTTTTAAAGCTCTTGAAAATTCATCGGAATTTTACAAAATACGCTTAAATCGTAAATCCCTTAAAAATCTCTTAAAATTATTTTGAAATCTATTAAAATTCCTTGGAATCTTTTAAAATACCCTTACAGAATGATAATTCTCTGGAATTCCTTCAAATTATTGAAATCAATTAAAAATTCATAAGGATACTTTTAAATTCCCTAAAATATTGCAAATCCTTTGAAATCCCTTGAAATCTTTTGAAATCACCGAAAACTTTTTTTGAAGCTCTTAAAAAATCCTTGGTAGTTCTAAAAATACCCGAAAATCTCTAAAATAATTTTAAATCCCTTCAAATCATTGGAATGTATTTAAAATGTCTTGGAATATTTTAAAATACCCTGAAATAATTCAAAAGAATTCAAAGAAATTCAGAAACAGGTAGAATTTACCTGAATTCTATAGTAGTTAAACCCATGGGTTAATTTATTAAAAGAAAAGTGACTAGAGTGATGTTTTCATTAAAAAAAAAAGACTTGAAATAGACTTGAGAAATAAAGTGAATAGAAAAAGTGTGGCAGTCCTAATTATTCTCGACAGTTTATTCAAAATTCCCGACTTTTCCCTGACCAACAAAATTCCCTGATTTTTTCCTGATTCCCTAAAATATTTTAAATCCTTTGAAAGCCTTTGAAACTTTTTAAAGCTCTTAAAAATTCTTCGGAATTTTTAGAAATACCCTAAAATTATTAAAATTCTTTTGAATCCCTTCCAATGATTGAAATCAATTAAAAATTCCTTTGATTTTTTTTTAAATTCTCTAAAATATTTAGAATCTTTCGAAAGCCTTTGAAACTTTTTAAAGCTCTTGAAAATTCTTCGGAATTTTTAAAAATTTCCAAAAATATTAAAAATTCTTTGGAATCGCTTCAAATTATTGAAATCTATTAAAAATTCCTTGAAAAAAGTGATTACATTAATTGTAGAATAAAAAGTATTAGAAGTACCAAAAAAATCTCTTACTTTCAAATACAATTACTCACCAATGCATCCCTTGCAGAAGCATTCAAACTACAACTACAAATTGGTTGTGGGTTTAAGACAGCAGAAATTCTATCCACGATTGTGACGTCAATTTCACTCCTAAACGGTTCTAACTGTATGCTGAAAACCAAAAAATAATCCAATAAAAAATCTGTAGAAAGCGATTAATTTCGGACTATAATTTTCTTATCTAGTTTATATTTTTACAGGTTTCTAACGACAAAGAAAACGGTCAAAAGTGGTCTTTCAGGGAAAAATCAGCTCGTTCTTTACCACAGGAAAATGAAGCTTTACAAAATGTATTACTTAGTTTAAAAGCCGCAAATAGAACAAGTTTAAAAATTACTTTTAATTTTTACACGTTCAAATTCTCAAAAATGAAAAATTGGATCATTTTTAACTGAAAGCGTTAGAATCAAAAAATGTTGTACAATTTAAAATTGAACAAATTTCAATAAAAATTTGGACAAGAGGACGATCTTAACAGCTAAAAAATATAATAATATATAGCTTTCAGAAATTTAAATGTTATATCTAACAATTTTGTTCATATTTCAAAAAAAAATTGTAAATTCGTAATCCTTTCAATTTGAATCATATTCTGAACAGGAGGGTAACAATAAAAAAAAGTGAAAATGCGACTCGCTATCCGGCTTAAAAATAAACATTCAAAATGGTATATTTTCAAAATTTTTAACATTCTGAATTTAACAATTAAAAAATACAATATGAAACAAATTTTAATTTTCAAATTCAAGCCTTCAAATTAAATAATTTTAAGCTAACACAAATGATAGTTTTCAAATAGAAAAAGGTGAAAAGGTGACGAATTTCCATTTTCCGTTAAAATTCATGGAATTTTGTATAAAAATGATGTCAGGTCTCAGACTCACTTCAGAGATTAGAAATAGTGTAAATAGTGTAACAAATTTTACACAATAATGTAAAAATAGTGTCATAAAATTGTTCAATTGTTAAAAATGAACTTCAATGTTTATTTAAAATGTTATTCTTTAATCTATATATTATCAAAATTCCTATTCATTTATCGCAAGCTTCACATTCTTTCCATTTTTTCTTATTTTCCACGTAAATGCGAAATGAATTAATACAACTCAATAAGAAAATCCAACTATTTTTGGTTGAAAATTCATTCCTCTCGGTTGAAAAGTTTACTATTAAATTTTTCGTTAAGATTTCATCTTTTTTATTTTAAATTTTTATTATTTGATTCAAAATTTAATTATTTCATTAAAAATTCAACAAATTTGTTTGAAAATTCATACTTCTTGGTTGAAAATTCAACTGTTTTGTTGAAAATTTATCATTTTGGCTTGATAATTCAACAATTTGATTGAAATTTTGTTTCTCTCTTGACTAACACATTTTTTTAAAATGAAATTTGAACTATTTTGTTGAACATTCATCTCCTTGCTTTGAAAATGTACATCTTTCTGTAGAAATTTCATCTTTTTTGGTTAAAAATTCAACTTTCTGGTTAAAAATGTAACTACTTGGTTGAAAAATCGTTTTTTTTTTGTATAAAACAGATTTTTTTGGTTAAAAATACAAATGAAAATGAAATGAAAATTAATTTGTTTTAGTTGAGGATTAAAGTATTTTATTGAAAGTTCGTCTTTGTTGGGCAAATCTAACTGTTTTTTATTCTAAATTAATTCTAAATTAAAATCTTTTTTGTTATAATATAAATTACATTTTTATTTTAAAATTCATTTTCCTAGATTGAAAATTCAACTCCTTGGTTGAAAGTTGAACAGCTTTCTTAAAAGTTCGTTTTTCTGGTTGAAGAATCATAAAGTTGAAAATTCGTTGTTTTTTTGGTTAAAAATTATTCTTTTAAACTGAAAATTTAACTATTTTGTTGAAAATTCAACTGATTGGTTGTAAATTAACTTTTTTGTTGAAAATTCATATTGGTATTCAATTAAACTACTTGGTACAAAATTAAACTGTTTTGTAAAAAATTCGTTCTTTTATATTGAAAATTAATTCTCCTCAATGAAAATTTAACTACAACATTTTTGGTCAAAAATTGATCTTTTTTAGTTTAAAAGTTCAACTATTTAGTTAAAAATTTTCAGAAATGGAAAAAATTTCTTTAAATGAATCAAATAAAATTTGGACGATCATCACATCTAGTGTTCAAAATATTTAGTTGAAAATTTAAAATATATGTATTTGGTTGACAATTCGTCTTTTTGGTAGAGAATCCATTTTTTTCGGTTAAAAATGCAACTTTAAGGTTTAAAATAAATCTTTTTTAGTTAAGAATTGAAGTATTTTGTTGAAAATTTAACTGATTGGTTGCAAATTAACTTTTTTGTTGAAAATTCATATTCTCGGGTTGAAAATTCAACTGTTTTATAGGAAATTCGTCTTTTTGGCTTAAAAATTCCACAATTTGGTATTGGTACAAAATTAAACTGTTTTGTAGCAAATTCGTTCTTTTATATTGAAAATTAATTCTCCTCAATGAAAATGTAACTACACTATTTTAGGTCAAAAATTGATCTTTTTTAGTTTAAAAATTCAACTATTTAGTTAAAAAATTTTTAGTAAAGGCAAACATTTTTTAATTAATCAAATAAAATTTGGACGATCACTACATTTAGCGTTCAAAATATTTAGTAGAAAATTTAAAATATATGTATTTTGGTTGACAATTCGTCTTTTTGGTAGAAAATACATTTTTTCAGTTAAAAATTCAACTTTATGGTTTAAAAAAATCTGTTTCAGTTGAGAATTCAAGTATTTTTTTGAAAATTCGTCTTTTTTGGTTTAAAAAAAAATCTGTTTTAGTTGAGAATTCAAGTATTTTTGTGAAAATTCGTCTTTTTTGGTTAAATTCAACTATTTTTTATTTTAAACTTATATCTTTTTTGACTTAAATATCAACTATTATATTTTTGGTAGAAAATTAGTATTTCCAGGTTGAAAATGCAACTGTTTTGAAGAGAATTCGTCTCTTTGGCTTGAAACTTCAATAGTCTTGTAGAAAACTCGTTTTCTTTTGATTGAAAATTAATTTTTTCAACTGAAAATTTAACTATTCGATTTTTGGTTGAAATTTGATCTTATTTGTTTGAAAATTCATCTGTTTGGTTGAAAATTCGTCTTTTTTGGTTATATTCAACTGTTTTTTTTATTTAATCTTGAAATCTTTTTTGGTTTAAATATTAACTATTACATCTTTGGTTGACAGCTTTTCCAGGTTGAAAATGCAACTGTTTTTTAAAGATTACATCTCTTTGACTTGATAATTCAACTGCCTTGTAGAAAATTCGTTTTCTTTTGAGTGAACATTGATTTTGTTAACTAAAAATTTAACTATTTGATTTTTGGTTGAAGATTTATCTTTTTTAGTAGAAAATTCAACTATTTGGCTGAAAATTCAAGTATTTTGTTGAAAACTCATCTTTTTCGGTTATATTCAACTGTTTTTTATTTTAAATTAAAATCTGTTTTGTTTAACATATAAACAATTTCATTTTCGGTTGAAAATTAGTATTTTCAGGTTGAAAATGTAACTGTTTTGTAGAGAATTCGTCTCATTGGCTTGCAAATTCAAAAGTCTTGTAGAAAACTCGTTTTCTTTTTGTTGAAAATTAATTTTTTTACTGAAAATTTAACTATTCTATTTTTAGTTGAAAATTGATCTTTTTTAGTTGAAAATTCAACTGTTTGGTTAAAAATTCAAGTATTTTGTTGAAATTCATATTTTTTGGTTATATGCAATTGTTTTTTATTTACAACCTTTTTGGTTTAAATAACAACTATTACATTTTTTGGTGAAAATTAGTATTTTCATGTTGAAAATTCAACTAGTTTGTAGAGAATTATTCGTCTCTTTGGCTTGAAATTTCAACAGTCTTGTAGAAAATTCGTTTTCCTTTTATTAAATTTTATTAAACATTCATTTTGTTAATCGAAAATTTAACTATTCGATTTTTGGTTGAAAATTCAACTATTTGGCTGAAAATTCAAGTATTTTGTTGAAAATTTGTCTTTTTTGGTTATATTCGACTGTTTTTTATTTATAATCTTTTTTTGGTTTGAATAACTATTACACTTTTTGGTGAAAATTAGTATTTTCAGGTTGAAAATTCAACTATTTTGTAGAGAATTCGTCTGTTTGACTTGAAAATGCAACAACTTGGTAAAAAATTTAACTGTTTTGTGGAAAATTTATCTAATTTGGTGAGAACTCATGTTTTTGGTAGAAAAGTTCTTTGTTGAAAATTCAGCTATTTTGTTAATAACTCATCTTTTTGGCCAATTAGCGAAGAAGTTCAAAAATATTTTTTAAGAAAAAGTAAAGAAATAGTGGCATTAGCAGACAATTGTCAGAAAATAGTGTCTTTAGCGTAATTTTTTTGTAAACTGTAGCAAAATAGTGCCGTCGCTGAAAAAAGTGTCATGTAATGTGAAAATGGATAAACCACTTACTCAATTTCCGTCCTTGGCTGTGCGAATTTCGTGATCTGTGCATGTCTGACTGCTTTCTCCGTATATTTAAATCGCATGCGAAAATCTGTGGTATTCGAAAATCCGAGGCTGCTCCCCTCTTTTGGAAAAGTGAGCAATTCGATAAACTCTGCGGCCGGAGTTCCTTGAGAATTCGAACCAGAGTCCACTAAACACTCGACGACTTCTAAACTAGCTAGACTTAGGCTACCGGAAATTGCGGAAAATTGAGCTGTAGTTTTTTCACTAGCCTCGACTACTAAAGGCGCCGCGAGAACTCTGATATGACTAAGTTGACAAGCCTCCACAAAGAGCTTCGACGCTTTTTCAAAGTCCTTGTTTCCATAGCCACCCGACGAAAAGACTTCCAACTTCTTGAAGAAATTTTCGGCAGTAGTCTCCATTTGTTTGGTGCTTGCATTCGTCAGGCCGACGCCTTCGGTGCAAAGGGTGAGAATGTCCTCGTGGAGAAGAACCATGGCGATCGAGGAAATTCTTATGTGGAATTGAGAGGTTTCGGCTGATGGATCGGTGTCTATACTATGTCTGTATTTGTGATGCCTGGGCAGATTTGTTACTGAACTTTTCGAACTTATGCTTGAGGCTGTTATACTTTCGTCCATGCTGACGTTGTTACTCGTGAGGGAATCGCACATGGAAGTTGCACCTGGGGTTCGTATTGGGAGGAACTCGTCTTCGTTGTCTGATTCGTGTGTGGCTGATGTCGACCAGCCTTGAGTGTGTCTTAGGTCCTGAAATTACAGAGAAAATTCATTAGTTTGAGTCAGTAGTGTAATCGAGGCCTGGAGTCACCAGGGTATTTTTCTGAAGGCCTGGCGGCGCCAACCGTCAAAAGATTTCAAAGGATTTGAAATATTTTAGGGCATTTCTACAACTACGAAGGAATTTTCAAGATCTTTGAAAAGTTACAAGGGATTTCCAAGGATTTGAAATACTTTTTGGAATGTATAACAATTCCAAGGAATTTTTAATTTATTTAAGTAATTTGAAGGGATTTCAAAGAATTTAAAATATTTTAGGATATTCCAACTTTCAAGGAATTTTCATGAGCTTTGGATAGTATCAAGAGCTTTCAAAGGATTTTAAATATTTTAGGGAATTTAAAAATATTCAAAGGAATTTTTAATTGATTTCAATAATTTAAAGGGATTCCAAAGAATTTTAAATATTTTTGAAAATTTTTAAAAATTCCGAAGAATTTTCAAGAGCTTTAAAAAGTTTCAAAGGCTTTCAAAGGATTTTAAATATTTTAGAGAATTTAAAAAAAAATCAAAGGAATTTTTAATTGATTTCAATCATTGGAAGGGATTCAAAAGAATTTTAATAATTTTAGGGTATTTCTAAAAATTCCGAAGAATTTTTAAGAGCTTTAAAAAGTTTCAAAGGCTTTCAAAGGATTTAAAATATTTTAGGGAATCAGAAAAAAAGCAGGGAATTTTGTTGGTCAGGGAAAAGTCAGGGATTTTGAATAAACTGTCGAGAATAATCAGGACTGCCACACTTTTTCTATTCACTTTATTTCTCAAGTCTATTTGAAGTCTTTTTTTTAAATGAAAACATCACTCTAGTCACTTTTCTTTTAATAAATTAACCCATGGGTTTAACTACTATAGAATTCAGGTAAATTCTACCTGTTTCTGAATTTACTTGAATTCTTTTGAATTATTTCAGGGTATTTTAAAATATTCCAAGACATTTTAAATACATTCCAATGATTTGAAGGGATTTAAAAGTATTTTAGAGATTTTCGGGTATTTTTAAAACTCCCAAGGATTTTTTAAGAGCTTCAAAACAAGTTTTAGGCGATTTCAAAAGTTTTCAACGGATTTCAAAGGATTTGCAATATTTTAGGGAATTTAAAAATATCCATATGAATTTTTAATTTATTTGAATAATTTGAAGGAATTCCAGAGAATTATCATTATGTAAGGGTATTTTAAAAGATTTCAAGGAATTTTAATAGATTTCAAAATAATTTTAAGGGATTTTTAAGGGATATAAGATTTAAGCGTATTTTGTAAAATTCAGAAGAATTTTCAAGAGCTTTAAAAAATGTCAAGGGATTATTTCAAAAGGTTTCAAAGGATTTTAAATATTTTAAGTTATTTTAAAAGAGTGCAGGGAATTTTCAGTAGATTTCAGTAATATGACGGTATTCCAAAGAATTTCAAATGATTTTAGGGTATTTTTAAAACTTCGAGGAATTTTCGACAGCTTTAAAAAGTTTCAAGGGATTTCAATTGATTAAAAATATTTTAGAAGGAATTTAAAAATATTCCAAGAAATGTTTAATTGATTTCAATAATTTCAAAAGATTTCAAAGGATTTGAAACATTTTAGTAATTTTTTAAATATTTCAAGGAATTTCAAGGTGGTTTCAATAATTTGAAGGGATTTTGAAGAATTTGAAATATTTGATGTTATTTTTAAAAATTCCGAAGAATTTTCAAGAGCCTAAAAAAAGTTCTAGGGATTTCAAAGGATTTGAAGTATTTTAGGGTATTTTAAAATATTCCAAGGATTTTTAAATAGATTTCAATAATTTGACGGTTTTCTAAAGGATTTGATAGATTTTAGAGTATTTTTAAAACTTCCAAAGAATTTTCAAGAATTTAAAAAAAATTCAAGGGATTTTAAAAGATTTCACAGGATTTGAAATATTTCAGGCTATTTTGAAAGATTCCCGGAAATTTTTAAATAAATTTTAATAATCTGATGGTATTCCTAAGGATTTTGAAATTTTTGGGTTATTTATAAAACCAAAAAATTTTCGAGAGCTTTAAAAAGTTTCAAGGGATTTCAAAAGATTTCAAGGGATTTCAAATTATTTGAAATATTTTAGGGAATTTAAAAATATTTCAAGGAATTTTTCATTGATTTCAATAGCTTTAAGGGATTTAAAAGAATTTTAAAGATTTTAGGGTATTTTTAAAACTTCCAAAGAATTTTCAAAAACTTAAAAAAGTTTCAAGGGATTTCAAACGATTTCAAATGATATAAATTATTTTAGAGTATTTTAATAAACACCAGGGATTTTTAAATAGATTTCAATAATCTGATTGTATTCCAAAGGATTTTGAAAATTTTAGGCTATTTATAAAACCAAGAAATTTTCGAGAGATTTAAATACTTTCAAGGAATTTCAAATTATTTAAAATATTTTTGGGAATTTCAAAATATTCCAAGGAATTTTTATAAGATTTCAATCATTTGAAGGGATTCAAAAGAATTTAAAAGATTTTAGGGTACTTAAAAAAATCCGAAGCATTTTCAAAAGCTTTAATATGTTCCAAGGGATTTCAAAATACTTCAAAGGATTTGAAATATTTTAGGGCATTTCTACAACTAAGAAGGAATTTTCAACATGTTTAAAAAGTTACAAGGGATTCCCAAGGATTTGAAATATTTTTTAGAATTTATAACAATTCCAAAGAATTTTTAATTTATTTAAGTAATTTGAAGGGATTTCAAAGAATTTAAAATATTTTAGGATATTCCAACTTTCAAGGAATTTTCATGAGCTTTGGATAGTATCAAGAGCTTTCAAAGGATTTTAAATATTTTAGGGAATTTAAAAATATTCAAAGGAATTTTTAATTGATTTCAATAATTTAAAGGGATTTCAAATAACTTGATATATTTTAGTGTATTTTTAAAAATTCCAAAGAATTTTCAAGAGCCTACAAATTTTTCAATGGATTTCACAGGATTAAAAAAATATTAGGGTAGTTCAAAAGATTCCAAGGATTTTTTAATAGATTTCAATAGTTTGACGATATTCTAAAGGATTTGATAGATTTAAAGGTATTCTTAAAACTTCCAAAGAATTTTCAAGAGCTCTAAAAAGTTTCAAGGAATTTCAAAAAATTTCAAAGGATTTTAAATATTTTAGGAAATTTGAAAAGTTTTTAAGATATATTGATTTCAATAATTTGAAGGAATTTCTAAGAATTTGAAATATTTTATGATATTTTAAAAGATTCCAACTGATTTTATAAGATTTCCGAGAACTTCAATGATTTTAAGGGATTTTAAAAGCTCTCAAGGTATTTTAATAAAGTTTCCGGAAATATTGTCAGATTTCATAGAATTTCAGAGTGTCAATGATTTGAAGAGATTCTCAAATATTTTTGGCAATTCACTTGAATTTATTTGGAATTCACCCTGAATTTTTATTAATTTATCCGAAACTCGTTTAAATTCTTTTAAATTCTTCGGAATTCTCTTTTAAACTCACCTTCAATTCTTAGGAATTTCGTCAAATCCTTTTGAATTTTTCTAAACTCATTTCAAACTTACGGAATTCAATTAATTTTTACAAATTTTGAATTGTTTTTTATTCACATTGAATTTTTATTAATTTCATCGAATTCTTCTCATTTCCCTTAGATTTCTCTATATCCACTCCAATTTTTTAAATTCTTTTCAATTTTAGCTGAATTGTTTCGAATTCTTTTGAATTTATTCAGAAATCGTTAAAATTCAGCTGGAATTCTTGTAAATTTCATCGAGTTCTTATTAATTCTTCTAAATGCAAGATTCTATATTAAAATTTGTTACAAGATTAGAATTTCGGTTTTTAAATATTAATGGTCGGGGAAAATGCAAAATTAGTCAGGGAAAATAGAGTGAAAAGTCAGGGAATTTTGAAAATGAATTTTTGCGGCCACCCTGCTCACATTGAGCGGCAATCAAATTTTAAATGACCTCAGATTTGCCATCTTTAAGTTCCGAAAAGTACATTAAAATTTTATCTTAATTATCTTATCTTAATTAGCTTGATGAAATTACATCACGTAATAAATAATGGTTTGCAGAATGATGACTTTAACAAACTAAAATTTTCCAGAAATAATTAAATTTTTAACAAAATAGTTGAATTTCTAACCAAATAGTTGAATTTTCAGCATATGACAATGCATTTTCAATCAAATGGTCGATTTTTCAAACAAATCAAGACTAAAAGACAAATCTTTGAAAAGACAGTGGAATTTTCATCATAAAAGTTCATTTTCAACCAAGTAAGATGACTTTTATACCATAAAAGATGAATTTTCAACATAAGAATAAAGTTTTTAAGCTATAAAGTCGAATGTTTTAGAAAACAGTGGACTTTTAAATCGGAAAAGATGAATTTTTAACAAAAAAGATCATTTTCAATCAAGAAAGATGAAATTTCAATAAAATAGATGAATTCACAACCACAAAGTTGAACTTTCAACAAACAAGAATAACTTTTTACCCAAAAAGACGACGTTATAACAAAATACATGAATTTTCTACCAAATAGTTGAATTTTTAACTTATACAATATACAGGATGAAGTTTCAACCAAAAATGAAATAGTTAAATTTTCAGATAAAAATCTGATAAACAAAATAACTTTGAACAGAAAAAAAACGAATTTTCAACAAAATTGTTGTATTTTCAACCAAAAAGATGAACTTTCAACTAAAAAAGATACATTTTTGAACAAATACTTAAATTTTTTACTGGAAAAGATAAATTTTGAATCAAAAATAGAATAGTTTAATTATCAGTATAAAAAAACTCATCTTCAACTAAACATGAAACGATTTTTCATCAAAATAGTTCAATTTTCAACCAAAGAGATGAACCTTCAACTAAAAAAATTAATTTTTAACAAAGCAGTTGAAGTTTTGATCAGAAGGATGACTTTTTAACAAAATAGTTGAATTTTCAACAAAAGAATATAATTCTTAACAAAACGAGATGAATTCCGAACCAAAAATATAATAGTAGCCACTGGTTTGAGTACAAAAAATATTAAACTTCAACCAAAAACAGTTGCATTTTCAACCAAATAATTTAATTGTTTAGAAGACCGTTGAATTTTCAATCCAAAAGGACAAATTTTCTGTTCAAATATACGAATGTTCAACAAAACACTTGAACCTTCGACCAAAAAAGATGACTTCTTAACAACATACTTTAATTTTCAACAAAATAATTAAATTTTTAATCAAACATTTGAATTTTTAACCAAAAAAGATTAAACTTCAACCAAAAACAGTTGCATTTTTAAGCAAATAGTTGAACTTTAAAGCAAAAGAGACGAATTTTCAACAAAATAGTTGAACTTACAACAGTTGAATTTTCAACATAAAATGTAATAGTTGATATTACAACCAAACCAGATGAAGTTTCTACCAAAAAAACGAACTTTCAACGAAATAGTTAAATTTTTAATCAATGTGAAGAATTTCCAACTAAAATAAAGAGTTTTTAACTAGAATAGCAAAATTTTCAACCAAAAAAATGAATTTTCAAACGGAAAATTTAATTTTTGACCAAATATGACGAAGTTTCAACAAAATACATGAATTTTTAACTAAAATCATGGATTATTCAACTGGATTAGTTAAATTTGAAGTTAAAAAATTAATTTTCAACCAAAAATTTTCACCAATTTGTACAATTTTAAGTTATGTTAGCGTTTTACACAAAAAATTGGTATTTTGAAAACAAAATCAATATAGTTAGAACAAGATTTGTAATTTATAACAGTTTCAGGTTATATTAAAGTTTGTCACAGGAAATTGGTTATTTAAAACAAAAATAATTAGATTTCGAAGATGATTTACAATATTCTCTAAAATTTCCTGTTATGTTAGTGGTTTTCTCAGGAAATTATTGGTATTTGTAATACAAAATTTTTAGATTTTAAAGAATATTTACAATTTTCCAAAAACTTTAGTTTATGTTGGTGTTTTTTCCCTAAAAATGTTATGTTTAATTAAAGTATCATTGGATTTAAATTCAATTATTTTTGTTTAAAATAATGAAATTTACAAGTTCGAAAAATTTCGGATTTTGTTAGTGATTTTCGTCGGAAATTGAAACTGGTATTTTAAAAAATCGGATTTCAAAGATGATTAATAATTTTTAACAATTTTAGGTTACGTTGAAATTCTACATCGAGAATTACGTTAGCATTTTGTGCCAGAAAGACGAGATTTTAAACAAACAAAAATGGTTTAAAAGAATATTTACCACCTTAAACAATTTTTTAATGTGTTATGTTAGGGGGTTTCGTCTAACAAATTAATAAGATATCAACTTTCGTCAATATCAAAAATATTGCCCTTGTATTTATTTTATATTATTTCATACATATAATAGATACTAGGGAATCAAAAATTGTTGCCATAATATTAATTGTATATTTTAATTTAGAAATTGCGTGAGAAAAAAAACGAGATTCGCGAGCGTGTTTGCTTTCTTTGTATCTCTTAAAATTTCTAGAAATATTCTGAAATTGCTTGAAATCTTTTAAAATACTCTAATAGCTTTGAAATCCTCTAAAATCCTTTTAAAATCTTTGAAATCTCTTAAAAGGTTTTGAAATTTCTCGAAATCTTTTGAAATCGAAATAAAACTTGCGAATTACATAATTCCCGAATCTAAACAATTAAAAAATTCTTGTAGTTATGAATAACTAAAATGAAATATATACTTTTATCAAATAAAAGTATTTTACAGATTATTTTATTATGTAATCATTTTTTTAACTGTTTGGATTCGGGAATTATCTATTTCGAATATTTTCTTTTTCGGGATTTTTGACTCATCCTTTGGAAATTAGCAATTTTCACAATTTTATGAATATTGTTACTTTTGAAAATTTTAATTTTAGTTCTTCAAATTTTGACCTTTTCTATTACAAATTGTTTAATTTAAATATTGCTATTCAACTTTTTTTATTATACGACTTTAGACGTTTCCCAGTTTGAATTTAAAGAATATAAAATATTTTCAACTTAGAATACTTTAAATTTCACGTTATTAATTGTGGAGATTACGCTTAGGTATATTACTCATTATTTGTGGTAAAGCCTAATTTTCTTGAAAACAGTGCAAAATTTACCTATTTAAACTGAAAAAGTAGCCAAAAGTAACTGATGTTCTTTTAAATTCAAGTCGAATTCGATGACATTTTAAAGAATTTTATTTGAATTTGATCGAATTCAGGATAAATTAGAAAAATAAACCAATGAATTAAATAAAACTCGAGTTAATTTATAGGAATTAAGGGCAATCAGAAGAATCCAATGAAGTTCATAAAAATTCAAAAAATCTAAAATATTCCGCTAATTTCAGTAAAATTGGAGTGAATTTATATAATAAATCAAGAGAATTCAAAATAATTTGATAAAATGCCTCAAAATTCAAGATGAATTTGAAAGACTTCTGTGTGAACTAAAGAAATTAAAAAAATGGTTAAAATCCATTTAATTGAGTAAAATTCAGTGAATTTGAAAGAATTCAGCGATTTTTAAAACTACCAAGAGAATTCCAAAGAATTCAATTTTTTAAAAAGAATTCACGATAAACTAATAAGAATTCAGAGTGAATTCCAAATTAATTCAAATGAGTTTTAACAAATTACAAAAATTCAAGATATTCCACTGATTTTAGTAAAATTGGAGTGAATTTAGAAGAATTGAAGGGAATTTAAAAAGAGACTTTGATGAAATTTATAAAAATTTGAGAGAATATAACTGACCAAATTTTATTACAAATCAAAAAATTTCTATCGAATTGAGTAAAATGGGAGTGAACATAATTCAGGGTGAATTCAACAGAATTTAAGTGAATTGACCAAAAATAAACCAACGAATCAAAATCAAATTTGAGTGAATTTAGAGAAATTTAAGGAAAATGAGAATAACACGATGGAATTCATAAAAAATAAAGTGAATTGAAAACAATTCAAAAATATTTTCAAAATACATTGAACTCATCAAATTTGGGATGAATTGAGACAAATTAAAGGGAATTCAAAAAATTTTAATGAAATGCCCTAGAATTTAAGGCGAGTTTAAAAGACTTCAATGGTGAATTAAAAAAAACTACCAAAAAAATGCAAGGGATTTAATAGAATTGATTGAATTTAAGTAAATTCAAAAAAACAATTCAGGATGAATTAAAAAATTCAAAGGAATTAAAAAGAATTCAGGGTTAATTAAAAATGAATTTAAGTGAGTTGAGAGAAATTAAAAAGATCCAACATATTCCACTGATTTTAGTAAAATTGTAGTGAATTTAGAAGAATTCAGGAGAATTCAAGAGACTTCGATCAAATTTATAAGAATTTGAAAGAATATATTCACCAAATTTTATTATAAATCAAAAAATGTCTATTGAATTGAGTAAAATGGGAGTGAACAGAATTCAGGGCGAATTCAACAGAATTTAAATAAATTGACAAAAAATAAAAGAACGAATTAAAATAAAATTCGTGTTAATTTAGAGAAATTTAAGGAAAATGAGAAGAACTCGGTGGAATTGATAAAAAGTCAAGTGATTTAAAAAGAATTCAAAAATATTTTAAAAGTGCATTGGATTCATAAAATTTGGGACGTATTGAGAAAAATTCAAGGGGATTCAAAAAAAAATTATGAAATGCCCAAGAATTTAAGGTGAGTTTAAAAGACTACAAGGGTGAATTAAAAAAAAACTGCCAAAAAATGCAATAAATTAAGAAATTTAAAAGAATTACAAAAATTGTAGGATAAATTAATAAGAATTCAGGCTTAATTCAAAATGAATTTAGATGAGTTGGAACAAATTTAAAAAAAAAACCAAGAGATTCCACTGATTTTAGCAAAATTGGAGTGAATTTAGAAGAATTCAAGGGAATTCACGAGTCTGATGAAATTTATAAGAATTTGAAAAAATATAATTGAAAAATTTTTGTATAAATAAAAAAAATGTCTACCGAATTGAGTAAAATGGGAGTGAACATAATTCAGGGTGAATTCAACAGAATTTAAGTGAATTGACAAAAAATAAAAAATAAACCAACGAATCAAAACCAAAGAGTGAATTTAGAGAAATTTAAGGAAAATGAGAATAACGTGATGGAATTCATAAAAAATAAAGTGAATTGAAAACAATTGAAAAATATTTTCAAAATACATTTAATTCATCAAATTTGGGATGAATTGAGAAAAATTTAAGGGAATTCAAAAAAATTTAATGAAATGCCCTAGAATTTAAGGATGAATTAAAAAAAAACTACCAAAAAAATGCAATGAATTTAATAGAATTGATTGAATTTAAGTGAATTTAAACAAAATACAGGATAAATAAAAAAATTCTAAGGAATTTAAAAGAATTCAGGTTTAATTAAAAATGAATTTAGGTGAGTTGGGACAAATTAAAATATCCAACATATTCCACTGATTTTAGTAAAATTGGAGTGAATTTAGAAGAATTCAAGAGAATTTAAATAAATTGACAAAAAATAAAAGAACGAATTAAAATAAAATTCGTGCGAATTTAGAGAAATTTAAGGAAAATGAGAAGAACTCGATGGAATTGATAAAAAGTCAAGTGATTTAAAAATAATTCAAAAAATTTTCAAAGTGCATTGAATTCATAAAATTTGAGATGAATTGAGAAAAATTCAAGGGAATTCAATACAAATTTTAATGAAATGCCCAAGAATTTAAGGTGAGTTTAAAAGACTTCAAGGGTGAATTAAAAAAAAAACTACCAAAAAATGCAATAAATTAAATAGAATTGATTGAATTTAGAAGAATTTAAGTGAATTCAAAAAAGATTCAGGCAGGGTGTCTACTCTAGTCCTGGAAAAAAATTCCCTGACAACCCCAGGTCATTTTCCAGGTATCTCAAGATTTTTCCAGGTTTTTTTCATAGTACGAAACCATTAAAATATTTCGCATTTTTAAAACGATAAATTATATTACAATATATTCTTAAATACAAAAGTACCATCGATTAATTAAATAATTAAATAATACTAAAAACATACTTAATTATTTCCCGAATTTTTCCCTACAGTTCATGACTTTGAATAATAATTCAAACAAATTTTTATTATATCTTCTTATACTTAACATTCAGTACATATTTAGGTAAAATTAATGTGGGTACTATATTAAATTCAATTTAAACCGCTTCAAATTCCTAATATTGAAAGTAAAAATATTGCATTTTAACACGATATATGGGTTTTTAACAAAATAGGTGAATTTTCAACCAAAAAGATTAATATTCTACCAAAAAGGACGATTTTTCAACAAAATACATGAATTCTTAACCAGTAGTGTAATTTCCAACTAAAAAAGATTAATTTTTAATCAAATAGTTGAATTTTGTACCACAAATGGAATAATTTAATTTTCCTTAAAAAAAATTAATTAACCACAAAAAAATTTCAACCAAAGTGATGAATTGTCAACTAAAACTAGGAATCTTCAACTGAAATAGATGATTTTAAAACTAAAATAATGAATATTTAACGGGAATACTTGAATTTTCAACCAAAAATATTAATTTCATACCAAAAAAACACGATTTTTCAAGAAAATACATGAATTCTCAACCAAATATTGAATTTTCAACTTAGAAAGATCATTTTTCAATGAAATAGTTGCATTTTGAAATAAAAAAGATCAGTTTTCAACCATAAATGGAATAGTTTAATTTTCGTTAAAAAAAATCTTTTCCACACAAAAAAACAACAAATTTTCCGCCAAAGTGATGAATTTTCAACTAGAATGATGAATCTTTAACGGGGAAAATTGATTTTTCAACCAGAAAAGTTAATTTTGAAACAAGAAGATTTATTTTCTACTAAAAAAGACGACTTTCAACAAAATACATGCATTTTGAAATACAAAAGATCAATTTTCAATCAAAAATGGAATACTTAAATTTTGCATTAGAAATAAACATTAAGTTTCAACCAAACTGATGAATTTTCAACTAATTAATTTCTACCAAAAAATACGATTTCTCAACAAAATACATGAATTCTCAAGCAAATAATTGAATTTTAAACTAAAAAAGATCAGTTTTCAAACAAAAATGGAATAATTTAATTTTTATTTAAAAAAAATACATTTTCCACACAAAAAAAATGTCAACCAAAGTGATGAATTTTCAACTAAAATTATGAATCTTCAACTGGAATAGATGAATTTAAACCAAAAGGATGAATTTTCAAATAAAATTATGAATATTTAACTGGAATGCTTGAATTTTCAACCAAAAAGATTAATTTTTAAACAAGAAGATTGATTTTCTACCAAAAAGACGATTTTTCAAGAAAATACATAAATTCTCAACCAAATATTGAATTTTCAACTGAAGAAGATGATTTAAAAAAAAATTAATTTTCCACATAAAGAAAAATTCAGCTAAGTGATGAATTTTCAACTAGAATGATGAGTATTCAACTAAAATAGATGAATTTGAACCAAAAAGATGAATTTATAACAAAACAGTTCACTTTTAACCAAGTAGTTTTATTTTCAATCAAAAGGATGAATTTTCAAAAGAAATGATGAATATTTAACTGGAATACTTGAATTTTCTATCAAAAAATACGATTTTTCAAAAAAGTACATGAATTTTCAGCGAAATAGTTGAATTTTCAACTAAAAAAGATAAATTGTCAATAAAAAAATGAATAGTTAACTTTTCAGTTCAAAAAATTGATGTTTAATCAAAGAGATGAATTTTCAAATAGAATGTTGGAATATTCAATTAGAATAGTTACATTTTCAGGTAAAAAGAGAATTCTAACAACAAAAAACTAATTTGCAAAAACATAGTTACATTTTCAACCAAAAAGATTAATTTTAACTAAAATTAATTTTTAACCGAAAAAGAAACAAATTTTCAACAATTAGCTCATTTTACAACTAATGAGATGAATTTCCAATTAAGATGATGAGTCTTCAACCAAAGAAAATTAATCTTTAACGAAAAAGTTTAACTTTAAATCAAGTAATTAAATTTTCCTTCCAAAAAAGATGAATTCTGAACGAAAATCCAAAACAGTCGAATTCAACCAAAAAAAAGAAAAATTTTGAACATGAGTTGAATTTTCAACTAAGAAGATTAATTTTTCGCCAAAAAGAACAATTTTTCAACAAAATGAATTAATTTTTAGCCAGATACTTGAATTATCAACTAAAAACGATCAATTTTCAATAAAAAATGGAATAGTTAAATTGTCAGTTAAATAAATTAATTTCAAACCAAAAAAAAAACACAATTTTCAACAAAATAGTTAAATTCAGTAATATAAAGTCACTTTTGCAAATGAAGAATCATTGTTATTCAATTTTATATTGGAATTTAAAAAAAAATTAAGCACGCTCACGAAAAAATTCCCTGACTTTAAAAAAAAATTCCCTGACATTTCCAGGTTTTTTCAGGTATATAAAAATTCCCTGACAATTCCAGGTTTTCCAGGTAGGGTAGACACCCTGTCAGGGTAAATTAAGAAATTTAAAAGAATTAAAAAAATTGTAGGATAAATTAATAAGAATTTAGGGTTAATTCAAAATGAATTCAGATGAGTTGGAACAAATTTAAAAAAAACCAAGAGATTCCACTGATTTTAGTCAAATTGGAGTGAATTTAGAAGAATTCAAGGGAATTCAAGAGACTGATGAAATTTATAAGAATTTGAAAAAATGTAATTGAAAAATTTTTGTATAAATAAAAAAATGTCTATCGAATTGAGTGAAATGGAAGTGAACAGAATTCACGATGAATTCAACAAAATTTAAGTGAAGTGATAAAAAATAATAAATAAACGAACGAATTAAATAAGATGGCCGATATGTTATTTTAGCCAGTCAGCGAAAAAGTTTGAAAATATATTTAAAGGCAAAGTGAGAAAAAAAAGTTGCATTAGCGAACAATTTGAGAAAATAGTAGCACAAGTATCATTTCTTTTTCAAAATAGTAGCATCGTTCCAAAAAGTGACTCACCATAGAGCGAAGTCCTTGTAGAGGTTGAATCTTCTGCATAAGTTCGCGTTCAACGCGATGAAAATCGCTATTAACCATCGGCTTTTCCGTGCAGTTTCTCGAAGCCACATTGCTCACATCTTCTAAATCTGGAGAGGCCAGGCCGTGTGCTAATTCGAGCAAGATGTGCATTTGTCTTGGACTTAAAAATGATGTAAAAGATCCCAGGATCACCTCTAATTCAACCTTTGGCCCTGACACTTCTCCCTGTTTCACCTTCAATCCAAGTTCCTGCCTTCCGGAAACTTTTGCGAACAATATCGGACTCCTCGCGCTAGTTGGTGAATTGTTTAGGTAGTTTTCTTCCCCATTATCCACGCTTTGATTCGGCGATATCTGTGGCGAAGAGTATTGCGCATCAGAATCAGGAGTGGAGCATCGACTTCTTGAAGAAGTTCTCGCCTTCGAGGGAAATTCGTCCGTGAAAATGGTCACTCCCTCCATATAAAATTTCTTCGTCATGAAAGCAGGAACCACGTATCCTTTCGATTGTTGATTCGGATCTAAGTTTACGTTATTCGGATCCGATCCAGCTTCGTCAGAATACTCGAGGTTTTTTATTCTCAATTCCAAAGCTACTCCTGTCGTCGATCCCAACGGCATGTGTTCCAATCGAATCACTGTGTCAAGAAATCGGACTTTGATTTTGCAGAGGACTGAAATACAAATTATTTGAATCAACATTAATTTTTATTAGGTCATGTGATTTAAAAACAAAACATGGTAAAAATAAGAAAATGCTGAAAGTGGGGGTTTGATCAATCTCAGGGTGTCTACTCAAATCCTGGAACAAATTCCCTGAAATTTCCAGGTTTTTACCACGTATCTCTAGATTTTTACGGGTATAATTTTTCATAATACGGAGCCATTCAAAGTATTTCGCATTTTTAAAAACAATCGACTCGGAATATGTATCTACTCATAAAATTTCGCGAGTTTACTATAATGTTTTTTTTCAGTCCTTGTAAATATCTAAATGTGTAAAAATAGTACTATTCATATGTAAAATTAAACAACTGTTTTTTTTTTCATTTGTGAAAGTAATTAAAGAGATGAAAAAGGAAATAAGGAGATTTTTTACGAAAATATATGTTTTTAAGTAAAATTAATCTGTGTACTACATTAAATTCAATTCTAACTTTTCAAGTAAAAATATTGCATTTTCAACAATATAGATGCATTTTTAACCAAATAGTTAATTTTCAATCAAAAGAAATTAATTTTTTACCAAAAATGACGAATTTTCAACCAAATACTTGACTTATCTACAACTAAAAAAGATAAAATTTCAAACAAAAATGGAATATTTAAATTTTCAGTTAAATGCGATGAATTTTCAACTAAAATGATGAATCTTTAACCGGAGTAGTCGAATTTTTAACCAAAAACATGAATTTTCAACCAAGAAGGTTAATTTTTTAACAAAAAAGACGAAGTTTCAACAAAATACATGATTTTTCAACGAGAAAATATACATTTTTGACAAAACATTGAATAGTTGAATTTTTAGTTAACAAAATTATTTTTCAACCAAAGAGATGAATTTTCAACTAAAATAATGGAATATTCAACTGGATTAGTCAAATTTAAAGTTAAAGAAATTAATTTTCAACCAAAAATATGAATTTTCAACTATAATTATGAATCTTCAACTAAAGTAGTAGTTTTTCATCGAAAGATATTAATTTTCTCCCCCAAAAAACGAATTTTTAAACAAATACATATTTAAATTATTAACTACAAAAGATAAAGTTTCAACCGAAAATGGAATAATTAAATTTTTAATCAACAAAAACAACAAATTGTTCATAAAATAGTTAAATTTTCAACCAAAGTAATGAATTTTCAATTAAAATGATGAATCTTCAACTGTAATAGTTCAATTTTTAACCAAAAAGATAAATTATTAATTGAAGTAATGAATCTGTTGAATTCTTAATAAAAAAGATGAATGTTTAACCAAGAAGATTAACTTTTTATAAAAAAAGACTAATCTTCAACAAAATCCTTGAACTTTCGACTAAAAAAGTTAAATTTTCAACCAAAACTTGAATAGTTAAATTTTCAGTTAAAAAATTAATTGCCATAAAAAAACGATTTTTCAATGAAAGAATTCAAGTTTCAACTGTAATAGTTAAATTTTCAATTGAAAATTAATTAATTAATTAATTAATGAACTTTCAACAAAATAGTTAAATTTTCAGCCAAAGTAATGAATTTTTAATTAAAATTATGAATCTTCAACTGCAATATTTAAATTTTCATCCAAAAAGATAAATTATTAACTAAAGTCATAAATTTGTTAACAAAATTTCATCAAAATCCTCGAATTTTCGACCAAAAAAGTTAAATTTTCAATCAATGTGATGAATTTTCAACTAGGACAATGAATCTTTAACTGGAATAGTCGAATTTTCAACCAAAAACATGAATTTTCAACCGAAAAGATTAATTTTTGAACAAAAAAGACGAAATTTCAACAAAATTCATAAATTTTTCACAAGAATATATACATTTTCAACTAAACATTTAAGTTAAATTTTTAGCTTAAAATCATTTTTAACTATAGTCTAGTTTTTTCAACCAAGGAGATTTTTTTTTTTTGCAAAAAAGACTTTAAAGGACTTCAAGGAGTTTAATCCAATTTTACGGGATGTTAACGGATTTTTAGCGATTTTAAGGAATTAGGGACGATTTCTCCGGAGCCAAAGAAAAGAAGGAATTTCAATGGATTTAAAGAGATTTTACGAAATTTGGTGAAATCTTTCCTGAAATTTTGAAATTTTTGTGAATTCTTTTGCTATTTTTTGAGATATTTTTTTTTATTCCTTGGAAATCTTTGAATTCTTTTGAAATATTAAAAATTCTTTTAATGCCTAGGAATCTTTTAAATCTTTAAAATTGTTGCGGAATTTGTTTAATTATTGTGAATTCTTTTGAAATCATCTGCGATTTTTTTAAATCCTTTAAAATCTTTTGTGAATTCTATGAAATTTTGGCGTAATCTGTGAAATTTTTGTGAATTCTTTTTAAATTCTTCAAAATATTCTGTGAAAGCTTTGAAATGATAGCGTCATCTTTTAATTTTTTTAAAACATTACAAATTTTTTTTAATCCTAGGAATCTTTGAGATTTTTGCGAAATATTGGAAGTTTTTATGAATCTTCTGGAAATCTTCTGAAATCTTTTAAAATCCTTCGAAATCTTTTGTGAAATCTTTGAAATAGTTTTGCGAAATCTTTTCAAACATTTAAAATTCTTTTAAACTCTAGAAATCTTTAAAAACTTTATATGATTTTTTAATTTTTGTGAAATCATTTCAAATAATCTGCGATTTCTTGAAATCCTTTGAAATCTTTTAAATATTTGTGAAGTCTTTTTAGTTTTTGTGAAATCGTTTCAAATCATCTACGATTTCTTGAAATCCTGTGAAATCATTTGTGATATTTGTGAAATTTTTGCGAAATCTTTTAAATATTTGTGAAATCTTTTTATTTTTTGTGAAATCATTTCAAATCATCTGCGATTTCTTAAAATCCTTTGAAATATTTTTTGATATCTCGGAAATTTTTGCGAAATATTTGAAATTTGTGTGAAATTTTTCTGAATCCTTTAAAATCGTTTTCTAAATCTTTGAAATTTTTGCGAAATAATTGATATTTTTGTGAATTATTTTGAATTATTTAAATCTATTGGTCGAAATATACTTTATATTAAAACACAAAAAATTACAATAAAGTACAACAATGCCTAGGAATCCTTTGAATGGGAA
>CAKNYM010052425.1:467591-495532 GCA_932195095.1 Andricus curvator
TGAACAACACTTATAGATTACTGAAGTATCACGCCCTGCGATCGTTATATATACATTATATTCATTTATTTATAATAATAACCACTTATCAATATCAATTATATAAAATATTCACAACCTATAATTTATCATTACCATAAGCACCCTACCTTACCGACCATAGATATACAAACACCTTATATATATGTATCCGAATATTGCGTTATTTATAAATTAATCTATATGTCTTTTATTATTAATCACCATGATCTATTATTATCAATTATTATTGTTATAAACATTTACTATTTATATTCTAAATCCTATTATAAATTCCATGTCAAATTCTAAGAAATATGAAATCATACAAATGTGAATGCGCGGTCATTGACGTCACAACCAATGAGAAGATCGGAAGCCCCGCGAAGGAACACGCGAGGCCCATCTACTGTGGCCCAATTGGAGAAAAGGCCATAAACGTCACAATGATATGTGGCGGGCGACAACCCCGGAAGAAAATGCACTGCAAACACCGGCGCATGGCCTCCCACCTATGCACTATTCCAGGATCTGGGTCAAGAATGCCATAAATCTTGTCAGAAAATGGTCCACGAAGGGACTATTCTTCCACCCCTAATACGATTTTCTGCCTATATATACCCATGTTTTTAAGGGTTAAGCAAGTTTTAGTTCTACCGACGAATCGCTGTTAAAAACTCTCCGGAACGTGTAAAAATTTAAATTCAAAAGTGTGGACTTAGTGAAAAAGGTCAAATCACTTATATATATATAAAAAACTTAGAATCAGTGAAATTAGTTTAAATCTCAACAGAAAAGATCTAGAATCATTTTTATTTCAAACTAAAGTGAGTGACCCCTAAAAAATCAAAGAAACCCTTCCAAGAAGTTCTCCAAACACTTTTGCATGACTATACAAAAGGGATCAAGCCGATTTCTGAAACCGTATCATTCAGCAGGGACTGAACTCATCCAAGGGAGTCAATCAACAAAGGAAGGACTGACCACATTTTACTACCAAATAAAGGATTATTAAACGTTCCAAGAGATAACTCAATACAAATCGTTGGTAAGTTTGCATTTTTCATCGCTATCCCTTATTTCCTTTTTTCTTAAAACTTATTTAAAAATCTCGTCACTAAAGTCTTTTCCTTTTTTAAAGGGTGGACACCAAGACGAGGTTTGGCTACAATTCTCCAAGTTCCATGTTGTGACAATCAAAAAAACAATTTTAGAATATTGACAAATCACACACTTGTAAAATCCATTCTAATAAATTATACTTTTATATATTGAATTCGATTATCTCAACCTTTCGTCTTGTTTTTTTCCTCAATCCATGTTTTCTATTTTGTAAAAAATTTAGAATCAAAAAAAGAGGAATTAGAGTAAGTTTTAGATTTAATTATTTTATAATGAGGTAAGTAGGTCTTATCTGAGACGTAACAGTACGGTTGTGAATTCTGAACAGTAATTTGGAGGCGTTGACTACTATGTTGTAAATAAAGGAACCTTGTTATTTTTCGAAAAAAAGCAACTGTAGGATGTTTCTCAAAACACCGAAAAACCGGTACATGTCCCGGAAAACCGGGACGCCTGGTCACCCTAGGTTTAGAAAAAAAAATCTTGCAAAAGTTAGAGAATTTCTATAACTTTAAATAATTGTCAAGCAGAAGAAATTTGAAATATTTCAATTTTAATTTGAAATTCGTTTATTCCGTTTATAAAAGATTCTAGGTTACAAAATGTTACAAGTTTGAGATTTTGGTATTTAATTATTAATGGTCAGGGAAAATGAAAAATTATTCAGGGAAAAATTACGGAATTTTAAAAATGAAGTTTTGCGGTAACCCTGAAATAATATTCTTGTTAGTAATTTATTTGCCTATTTATATTTATATTACTTTTTTTTGCAAATTCTTTCTCCTGAAGATTATCTTTTTATCTATACAATTTATTATTTGTTTGAAAATTTAACAGTTTTGTTGAAAAGTCATTCTTTTTGGCTGAAAATCCAAGTATTTTATAGAAAATTTACTTGTTGTTTAAAATTCATATCTTGGTGTTGAAAAGTCAACTGAAATCCTTCTTGGATGAAAATTCAACTATTTATTTGAAAATTGGTTTACTTAATTTAAAAATTCATCTTTTTTAGTAGAAATTTCATCTTTCTTGATAATTTGAAGTTAAAGTTGAAAATTCGCCTTTTTGCTTTAAAAAATCAGTATCTTCGTAGAAAATTGACTTCTTGTTTAAAACTCATATTTTTACATTCTCATTCTAATGAGAAGGTATTGGTTTTATGTAAAATTTGACATAGTCGGTTTTCATCAAATCTCCACGTTTTGAGACCCCCTGAGCCAGAAAAAACGGTTTTTACCAAGGTGTCTGTCTGTCTGTAGTCTGTCTGTCTGTCTGTCTGTCTGTAGCCACGATAACTTTCGAAAAAATGATCAGATTGGATTGAGCTTTGGCACACTTTTTTATGGCCGAAAAATAGAGAACGAGTTCGTTAACCAGCTATTTTGGATGAAAATTCAAAAAGTGAGCACATTTTGAAAATTTTTGAGACCACTTTTTTTGAAGATTTAAAAATTCTATGTATGGTTATTAGTAGTACGCAAAATGACGAACAAAATATTCTAATGACTTTTCGTGATAAAACAAAAATTACTGGAGTTATAGCATTTTCAAAATTCCAAAAAACAAACGAAAATGTACATTTTAAGCCGAAAAACGCACGATATGAAAAAAAGTCAAGAGGAGAAAAACGTTGCTTTTTGAACGCCCTATAATATTTTCATAACAACTTTTTGAATTTTTTGAAAAATAAAAAATTCAAATTTTGATCGCACAAAAAAATAATCAAAAATTCCATTTTGCTGTGAAACTATGCAAGATACGAGAAAAGATCATTTCACCAAAATTGTGCACCCAAAAAAGATCTACAAATTTCTTATCATTCACTTTTTGATATGACGCGTAGTTTTTGTTTTATTCGTAAAAAACAGCATTGAAAATAGAAAAATCAAATGCACAGAACCGAGCGTGGAACGCAAGGTTCAAATGATTTTCAAATCAAATATCGAGCGCGAAGCGCGAGTGTCTGGATGAGAATGTGTTCCTTAAGGTCGATAGAACCTTGAGTAAATGAAGTTCCTTTTCAGTCTAAAATAAAAACAAATTTAACAATTACTTAATATGTAGAGGTTTTGATAATTTTATAATATTTGCAAACAAACTTTTTCTTTTCATCGAAGTCGAACACGAAGTTGAAAAATCTAGAGCAACCGAGCGTAAAGCGCGATGTAGATACGCCCGAGCGCGTAGCGCGAGGTGAATACATAATCGAGCGCGAAGCGCGAGATAAATATATGATCGAGCGCGAAGCGCGAGATCCAACAGTTGCGCGCCCTAGGCGCGCTCAAACTTGCGAGCGAAGCGAGCCGCGCGCGAAGCGCGCGACGAGAATGTGCCCGCGAAGCGGGCAGATTTTTTTTTATACCATTAAGCTATTTCCCTTTCGGCGAGCCTCTAGGAGTAAGCGTGACAGTACCCGATTCGGGTAGTGTTTCTAGGTGGATAGTTTCTTGTAGTAAATAACTACAAGTGTGGGCTCACCACACCCACCACCGCCAACAGCAACGCAGTAGTATCAGACGGTCACCCATCCAAGTACTAACCGCGCCCAACACTGCTTAACTTCAGTGATCTAACGGGAACTGGTGTTTCCAGCGTGGTATGGCCGTTGCTAATGTTTAAAAAAAAATTTAATGTTGAATAATCGAACTAAAATCTTTTTTTGATGGAAATTCAAATTTTTAAAAATTTGTTTAAAAAATTAATCTGTTGTAGTAGAAATTTCACCTTTCTTGGATAAAAATGCAACGATTTGTTTAAAGATTCAATAAGTTTGTTAAAAAGTCATCCTTTTTGTTTAAAAATTCAACTGTTTTGTTGAAAATTCGTCTTTTTGGTTCAAAAAATCAGTATCTTCGTAGAAAATTGACTTCTTGTTTAAAACTCATATTTTAATGTTGAATAGTGTAACTAAAATCTTTTTTTGGATGAGAATTCAATTTTTTTTTAATTTGATTTTTTTATTTGAAAATTCATCTGTTTCAGTAGAAGTTTCACTCTTCTTGGATAAAAATGCAACTATTTGGTTGAAAATTCAATAATTTTGTTAAAAAGTAATTCTTTATGGTTAAAAATTCAACTGTTTTGTTGAAAATTCAAGTATCTTCGAAGAAAATTTACTTCTTATTTAAAAGTCATATTTAAATGTTGAAAAGTCAAATTAAAATCTTTTTTGGATGAAAATTCAATCTTTTTCAAATTTGTCTTTTTTATTTAAAAATTCATCTGTTTTAATAGAAATTTAATCTTTCTTTGATAAAAATGCGACGGATTGTTTGAAAATTAATCTTATTTGCTTGAGGATTCAACTATTTTATTTAAAAATTGTGGTTAAACGATTTTGTTGAAAATCACTTTTTCGTTGAAGATTCATTATTTTTAGTTAAAAATTCATCTCTTTGGTTGAAAGTTGAACTATTTTGTTGAAAATTGATCTTTTTTAACTGAAAATTCAACTTCGTGGGTACAAGCTGAACTACTTTGTTGAATTTTTTGTTTGTTTGAAAGAAGGAGTTAAATTAAAAAATTAGAAGAAATTATTTATCTCTTTGGTTGAAAATTGACCTACTTTTGTTGAAAATTAATTTTTTTGCTGAAAATTCATATTTTCTGATTGAAAATTCAATTTTTATATAGAAAACTCGTCTTTTGGCTTGAAGGTTCAACAGTTTGAGTAAACATTTTTCTTCATGACTGAAAAATCTTTATTTGTTCAAAATTCGTCTTTGTGATTTTAAAATTTCATTTTTTAAACGAAATTTTATATTTTTTGGTTGAAATATCAACTATTGCACTTTTTTGTTGAAAATTCAATGAGTTTGTGGATAACTCAATTATTTTGTTGAAAATTCCAGTATTTTGTTGAAAATTTTATTATTTTGTTGAAAATTTAAATATTTTGTTCAAAATGCAAGTATTTTGTTAAAAAATCATGTTATATGGTAGAAAAGTAATTTTTTTGCTTAAAATAAATTTGAAAATTTAAAATTTTTATCTGAAATATTGTTTTATTCCGTTTATAAAAGACCTTGAATTAAAAATATTACAAGAATAAAATGCTGGTATTTGAATGTTAATGATTAGGGAAAAGAAAAAATTGGTCAAGGAAAAATCAGAGAATTTTGAAAATGAATTTTCACCCTGCAAAGCATTATCTTAAATACAAAAAATTGCCATTAGACCAACAGAAAATTTTTTAGTGGACGTTGAATTTTCAACAAAATATGTACATGGATTTTCAACTAAAAAGGATAAATTTTCAACCAAAACATACATATCTTCAACAAAATACATGAATTTTGAAATAAAAATTGAAGTATTCAACCAAATAGTTGAATCTTTAACTAAACAATATAAATTTTAAACCAAAAATGGAATGTTTAACAACAAAAAAATCTTAACAAAATATTTAATTTTTCAACGAAAGAGATTAATTTTCAACTAAAATTATGAATCACCAACAAAAAAAAATGTTTAACGAAGTAGTTCGACTTTCAACCAGAAATGTAGAATTCTCAATGAAAAAGGTAATAGTTGAAATTTCAACAACAAAAAATTTTGATTTTGAATCAGGTACAGTTGAGCTCAACCAAAAAAGACGAATTTGCAACAAAATAGGTACATTTCAAAACAAAGAGTTGAATTTTCAACCAAGAAGATATTTTTTTACCAAAAAGAGACGAACTTTTAGCAAAATACACGAAAAAATATTTTGATTTTAAATCAGGCCTCACAGTCCCTATGGGATAAAATATAGAGTACCAAAGGGTACTTTTCGTCACGCTCATAGGGTACTTTTTTCGCGCTCAAAGGGTAAAAAATTCAGGATAAATTTATAAGACTTGAAAACAATTCAAGTTAAATTCCAACGAATTCGAATGAATTAGAAAAAATTTTAAAAGTCAAAGAAATTCCATTGATTTCCGTAAAATTGAAATGAATTTAGAGGAATTTAAGACAAACGAGAAGAATTCGATGAAATTCATAAAAATTCAAGGTGAATTAAAAAAAATTCAAATGAATTAAAAACAATTTAAAAATATGAAAAAATTTCAATGAATTCAGTAAATTTGAAATAAGCTTAGAAAAATTCGAGGAAATTCAAAAGAATTTGATGAAATGTCTAAGAATTCAAGATGAAGTTTAAAGACTTCAGAATCAATTAAAGTAGAATTGAGTAAATTTAGAAGAATTCAAGTGAATTAAAAAAATTGAGGAGAATTTCAAAGAATTTAGGGTAAATTAATAAGAATTCAGGGTGAATTCAAAAAAATAATTTCAAATCTTTGAAACCCTACTGATTTCTAACCAAAAAGTGTCTAATAACTACAAAACAATTCAAATGAATCGGAAAAGATGTAAAAAATCAGAATAATTCCATTGATTTACGTGAAATTGGAATGAATTTAGAGGAATTTAAGGGAATTTGAGGAAAACGAGAAGAATTCTATGAAATTCATAAAAATTCAAGGTGAATTAAAAAAATTCAAATTAATTAAAAACAATTTAAAAATATGAAAAAATTTCAATGAATTCAGTAAATTTGAAATAAGCTTAGAAAAATTCAAGGGAATTCAAAAGAATTTGATGAAATGTCTAAGAATTCAAGATGAGGTTTAAAGACTTCAGAATCAATTAAAGTAGAATTGAGTAAATTTAGAAGAATTCAAGTGAATTAAAAAATTTGAAGAGAATTTCAAAGAATTTAGGGTAAATTAATAAAAATTTTTTTTCAATTGAAAAAATAATTTTGAACGAAACAAGATGACTTTTGTGGGTGAGCCCACACTTGTAGTAGTTATTTACTACAAGAAACTATCCATCTAGAAACACTACCCGATTCGGGTAGTGTCACGCCTACCCTGAAAGGGAAATGGCTTAATGGTATAATAAGAATTCAGGGTGAATTCCAAAAAATAATTTCAAATCTTTGAAACCCTACTGATTTCTAACCAAAAAAGTGACCAATGACTACAAAACAATTCAAAAGAATTCAAATGAATTGGAAATTTCGTTTTAAATCTAAAAAATCCATTTATTTCAGTAAAATTCGAGCGAATTTAGATTATTTAAAGAAAACGAAAAGAATTCGATGAAATTAATAAAAAATCAAGCTGAACTTGAAAAACAATCAAGTGAATTCAAAACAATTAAACAACAACTTTTTTAAAATCCATTCAATTGTGTACAATTGAGTGAATTTAGAACAATTCAAAAGAATCTATAATAATTCAGGACAAATTAATAAGAATTCAGGGTGAATAAATTCTTTAAAATCCATTAAAATATTACAAAATCACGTGGAATTACACGAAATCTGATGATACTTTTCTAAATCCTGGAAAGTGTATTAAAATACCTTGAGTGCTTTTTAAAATCCGCTAAAATCATTGGAATTAATCCACACAAATCTTATAAAATCCCTTGGAATCTTTTCAAATATCTTAAAACCTTATAGGTCCTGTAAAATCCTTCCATATCTTCCGAAATTCTAGGAAATTCTTTACAACCGCATGCAAAAATTTCTAAATCTCTTAAAATGATTAAATCCCTTGGAAATCTCTTGAAATTGTCTTTTCAAAATACCCTAAAATATTTCAAAGTCTTTGAAATCCCTTCAAACTTTTGAAAAAAATAAAAAAATTCTAGGAATCTTTTAAAATTTCCTAAAATATTGCAAATCCTTTGATATCTTTTGAACCCCCTTGAAACTTTTTAAAGCCCTTGAAAACGCCTGTGAATGTTTTACAATACCCTCAAATGTTTCAAATCCTTTGAAATCCCATTAAATTACTGAAATCAATAAAAAATTTCTTTGTAACCTTTTAAAATAACCTAAAATATTCCAAATCTTTTAAAATCTTTTGAAGCCCATTGAAATTTTGTAAATTTCTTGATTATTTTTTACAGTTACTTTTTACAGAAATTCCTTGATTTTTGCTACTTTTTTCAAAAAATCCCTGACTAAAGTTCCATTATGGGCTGCAAATAGGGTACCATAGGGATCAAATCTTAAAAATAGGGTACTTTAGGGACCTTAACTGAATATAGGACACAATAGGGGATATAGGGACCGGTCTGTTAGGCCTGTATTAAATAAAAAACAGTTACGTTCAACCAAAAAATAATTTTTCAACAAAATAGTTGAATTTGTAGTGAAGGCAGAAAAAAAATCTATCAGGTTGTTGAAGTTTCAAGCCAAAAAGGCAAATTTTCAACAAAAAAGTTGATTTTCAACCAAATAATACAATTTTTATCCAAAAAGATGAATTCGCAATGAAAAATGTAATAGACAAACTTTCAACCAAAAAATACGAATTTTCAACAAGGTTGTTTAATTTTAAGCCAAAAAGATGAATTTTTAACATAATACATGAATTTTCAGCTACAAAAGATCAATTTTCAACAAAATAGTACAATTTGAACCCAAAGCGATGAATTTTTAACCAAGACGATTAATTCTTTACTAAGAAAAGACGAATTGTAAACAAAATATAGGAATTTTCAACTAAAAAATATAAATTTTCAACCAAAAATGTCATAGTTAAATTTTCAATTAAAAAAATTAGTTTTATTCGAAAAAAATGAATCCTCAAATAAAAGTGCAATAGTTCACATATTTCAACCAAAAAAATTTAATTTTAAATCAAAAACAGTTCAATTCAACCAGAAAACTAATTTTCAACAAAAGAGTTGAATTTTTACTCGAATGAAATAATTTTGAATCCCAGAGTGGGAGAAAAATGTCAATTTTCCTATATTGGGACTTGTGAACTACATTTCGAAAGTAACTAAACAAATAACGGTTTTTATTGTTACTGTTACTGAAAAAAATGTAACTAGTTACCAATTCGTTACTTACAAAAGTAATTTCGTTACCACTATCGTTACCAAAAAAAAATTACTAGTTACAGTAATTAGTTAAAAGGAACTAGTTACTTCCCATACCTGCTCGCAGTGATTGAACAGAAATTTAATATGAATTCAACTTTACGCGTCAAAGAGAAGCTTGGTGAGTGAAAAACGAACATAGCCAACAATAATTTAAAAAAAGTCAGCGCATTTTATTGGTCAGGGAAAATTTAGGGATTTAGAAAAAAAAAATCATGTGAAAGTCAGGGAATACCTTTAACTTTAAATAACTGTCAAGCAGAATAAATTTTAAAATTTTCAATTTTAATTTGAAATTGTTTTATTCTTTAAGATTCTGACTTTGAATATAAATGGTCAGGGAAAATTGAAAATTGGTCAGGGAATATGAAAAATTGGTCGTTATTGTTAGTAATTTATTTGCCTTGTATTTATATTTCTGTTTTTGCAGTTGCTTCCAGCTGAAGATTATCTTTTTAGTTCTTCTTCTTCATTCTTAATGTGTCCCCTAAGGGTTTACATGACTTCCATTTCTTACAACACTTCCTTCTACATGTTTTATAAAATCTCATCCTTACTATTTATAGTTATTTACACCTATTTACAGAAAATCTTATATCTATATCCTTATTTCTATTTTTTGATGATAGTGCAATTTGGGACGTGTTAGCGAAAGAGTGAGCGAGTGATCGAAAGCGAGAGAGAGAGAGAGAGAGAGAGAGAGAGAGAGAGAGAGCGATAACGCAAACGCATCTTAATTTACTTATGTTATTACATAACCATTACTTACAAATCTTTACACTTCTAATTTAAGCGACTTCCGTTTCCCTTTTCTTTCACTTCTCTTGTAACTCCATTTTGCCATTTGTTTCATCCTTTTTGCATTCTTTCTCATTCGCTCCCCTAGCACCCTCTAACTCCTTCATCCACTCTTCCCCCAAACCGTCCTCCCCTAGAATCTTTACCACATTCTCTTGCCAGCTTCCTTTATCTTCCATTCCTCTCCTACATCCTTCGCATACATGCTCCCATGTTTCCTCTTCCCATTCACAGATTCTGCACTTCCTGTTCTTTTTCTTTTCCCAATACATAACTGCCCTTACCTCGTTTCCCAATCTGATTGTTGCTATCCTGGTCCATATTTTCTCTCCCCATCCCTTTTCTAAATACTTTGGTACTCCTTCCTTTTTTATCATCTTATACCATTTATTATATTTTGATTCCTAAATCATTCCCTATCTTTTTATTAATTATATTTCCCTCTCCCTTTTTTCCACTTCTTCATAGTTGATTCCAGTCCCGTCTTCTACATCTCTAGCCTTAAAGAACTCCCTCCTTTCTTCTTCCCATCTCGTTAATTCCATCGCTCTCCCTCTGCTTTCTTCTACCTCCATCAAACACTTTCTCGCTAACTCCCCTCCCTTTCCCTCCCTCAGCTTCGCCTCAAAATTCCATGCCCTCTTTCCCGCTCTAGTACTTAATTGATGCCTTTGCGCTTCTTCTCTCACCATATGTGACCGTCCGCGAAGAAAGGGACCTAATGCGGAAAAAATCGATTTTCATTTTCTTACGCCAATCGATAGTTTCTGAGTTAGCCTTTTCTTGTTATTAAGCTACGAACATTGGCATGATAATCGTCCGCGGAGACCGAACGTGAGGCTTGCGAAAGTCATCCCCACCACTCACCACTACCGCGACGTGTCCGTGAGCTTCATTGGCTCGTGCCTAAAAGTGTAGTGGTGAGTGGAGGGGATGCTTTTCGTAGACGCATCCCCACTACTCAACTGCTGGCTTGCGGGCTCTGCTACGATCGCCGGTCCTGTAAAATTCAGCTTTGACGCTTTAGGTCCCGTTCTTCGCGGACGGTCACATATATCCCGGCGTCCTCCAGTCTACCGCTAGCGTCCACCTTATACACCTTTCTTGAAAACTCTCATCTCTTTCCTTTCTTTCCATCCCCATAGCTCTGCTCCATAACCTAATACCGACCACACCAGCATATCAAGTAACCACATTCTCCTTCTCCAATTTTTTTAAACCTCTTTTTTCCTATTCCCCATATCTGTTTCATTACCTCTGCTGCTTTTTGATCCTTTCTCTTATATGAGCTCTATGATCTCCATTTGCTTGCAAAGTATATCCTTACTCCTCTCACCAACCAGAAACTATCTCCTACTTGCTCTTGTACCTTTACCTTGCTTTTTGTCTCTCTAAAAATTTCCGATACTCGCTTTATTAATCCCTCTCGTATCCCCTTTTTCACCATAACTTTCTCTATCTCGCCTAGGTCTAATGAGTCAAACGCTGCCTTTGAGTCTACGAATATTGCTACCATTTCCCCTTTCTCGCTTTTAATCCTCTTATTTACTAAATATTTCAGAACATATATATTATCCATCAACCCCATCCCTTTGCTAAACCCTGTCTGATTCGGTGGCTCTATCTTTTTCTCCACAACTTCTTTTTTTAATCTCTTCGATAAAACAGTCACATATAGTTTATACAGTGTTGGCATTAGCGTCACTCCTCTATAATCTTTAACCTCCTCCCCTTTGCCTTTCTTCACTATTGGTAATACTACTCCTTCTTTCTATAACTCTGGCCACCCCTCACTTCTCCATACTCTACTGCACATTATCCATGCCCATTCCTTTAATTCTGTCCACCCATATTTCCATACTTCATTTGGAATCTCATCTATACCAGGTGCCTTTCCAGCTTTCATCATCCCTAATACCTTGACTATTTTCTCCCTTTTAATGCCTCCTCCCCATCTATTTCCCTACCATCTTTTCCTCCTTTCCTAACTTCCCTCTCTACCCCTCCTAGTAATTCTATAAAATATTTTCTCCATTCTACCATCTCAATATTCTGGTTTACTCTTTTCCTTCTTTTTCTCTCTCTATTTACCACCTTCCAAACCTCTTCTTCCGTCCTAGCCTTCTCCGCTTCTTCTTCAAACCTTTTATTTTCCTCCTCTTTTTTTTCATCACACAACTCAGTATACTCCTTCTTTTTTCTCCTATATTCTTCTCCAATACTTGTCCCTTTTCTTCATTTTCTTAATTCCCTTCTCACTTCCTTCTTCTTCTCTTTACAATTCGCATCCCATCCACTTCTATCCCCTCCTTCACTAACTTCTTTTCTGCTTGTGCACTCTAATACTCCTTTTATTTCTCCTATCACTATTTCCATTTCCTCGTTTACATTTCCTTCCCCGATTTTGATATTCCTGACTTTTTCGTTAAACTGTTCTTAACTTTCCATTGACCAATCCCCTCTTCCTGCTCTTTTCACTTTTGCTTCCTTTTTAGCCTTATTGTTATTACTCATTTCTCCCTCTATTGTCACTATTATGGGAAATTGATCCGAATCTATATAATTCCCTACCTCTAGTTTATTAACCTTCTCTCTTACCTCGTCGTCCACTACCTCATAATCAATTACCGTTCCCCTCTTTCCTCCTGAACGTGCATATTTCCCTTCCTCATCCCCCTCTATACTTCCGTTTAGGATAAACCATCCTATCTGCCCTAGGCTCTTTAACAACTTCTTTCTCTCCCCATTCAGTATCTTGCCTTTGGATTTCCCTTCCTCCTCTATCTCCTGTTCTCGCATTAAAGTTTCCTCCTATTATAAGCCTAATCTCTTGCTTATTTTCTTCCATCAGTTCTCTCATCTCCTCTGATTTCTCCTGCATATCACCGTTCACATAAACCCCCACTATCTTCCACCTCTCTCCTCCCATATTTATCTCTTCTCTTATTAATCCTTCTTTATGTTCTTTCAACTCTTTTTTATCCTTCTCTGTTATACATTTGTTTCTTACTCCCATTACCATTCCTCCCATTGCTCTGCCTTTTTCATTATTCCTCTTTGCATTTTGAACCTGCCATTTGTAACCACTTGGTAATCCTCCCCTCACTCTTTCCCGTCCCTTTTCATCTAGCCACGTCTCCATCATTACTACTACATAACCATTGTGTCATGTTTCTCATAAACTCCCTATCCTTTCTTTCTAAGCCAGCTATATTCCAGTAGCATATCTTTCAATCTTCCCTACTTTTGTTTCTCGTCTCTTTTTGTTTCCTACTATTGCTTATTTCTTTATCTCCCTTTCCTTTCTCTCCTAGTTTACCGACACCTCATTTTTTACTATCTCTTCCCTGTCCTCGTCCCAGTTCCACCATACACCTTCTATCTGTATTCTCCCATACTTAACCCATGTTCTTCTTCCCTTTTTTCTTTCCTCTTCCGCTATTTTCCTTGACTTATACTGCATCTTCCTTTCTACGCATGTCAAATCATCCTCTATTCTCTCCGACATTCCGTATAACACCCTCCTCTTTGTCATCACTTCCTTCATATGTTCCCATTTCTTTAGTTTCAGTACTACCATTATCTCCCCTCTCTCCTCTTCACTGTTCCCTTCCTACACTTCGCACTTCCTCTATCTCTACCTTAGCATCAATCCTTTTGAGTACTTCTTCCACTCCTTCCATCAGCTCCTTTCCCTCTAATCTTAGACCTTTTGTCACTATGTTTCTTTTTCTTCCTCCCCCCTCTTTCTTTTCTATTCTTTGTTCTATTTTTCTCAGCCTTTCCTTCTCCTTATTCCCAGTCTCCCCATCTCCAAACTCACGGTTTGAGCTTTCTATTTTTTTTATTCTACCTTCCAACTCATCTACCTTTTTATTAGGCTCTTCCTTCTTTTCTAGTCTTTGCTCCAACGTCTGCATCCTTTTCTCTAGCTTTTCCCTGACTTCTTCCAATTTCCTCATTTCTTTCCTGAGTTCGGCCATTTCCTGCCTAATTTCTTTCCTTATTTCCTCTACCCTTTCCTCCTGCTTTCGTTCATAGATCCCCATTACTTCTATCATCATTTCGCGCGTTTCTTTCAATCTTTCCTTTTCCATCGGATCTTTAGACTCAGCTCTGTCTCTTTCTGTCCCCTTATTTTTTGCATCCTTCTCTACAAAACAATGTTTTTCCAGCGGCGATCTGTACATTTTTGGATTTTTCAAGCTTGACCCCATATCTTCATTGTCTTCACTGCTTCCCCTCTGCCCTCTCCCCTCTCTTCCTTTTGATGTATGCTTCAATCGATCCCACGATCTTCTCCCTCAATCTATCCTTGTCTACCGTTTTCCTATACTTTCCCCTTGCCCTCCTTTCTTTGTTCTCCACTATCAGTGTACTGAAAACTTCCTGGTCTAAATTCCTGCTTTCCTTGCTGGTATTCGCTCCGCTAGCCATGAATCCAATTCAAACTATCCCGCCTTCTATAGTTCTCTGTCTCTATCTATCGTCGCGTCTACCTGCCTTGCCTTTCTCTTTCCCTACCCTGCCCTGCTAGGGTTCGTTGCGGTTTCTCACTGAGTGAAATCGGTGGCGTTTACGACCACGAAGTACTACAAGGAGACCGCACGCCTGTGACGGAGATGGTGGTAAATAGCCCACAAGCGCGATCACCTGCAGTGGGACTCCGATACCGTGTCGAGAGTCGAAAATCGAACGGACCTCTTTTTCTAACGTGTGGAGATAGAAAGAGAGATTCGTTCGATTTTCGACTTCGAAACAGCATCGGAGTCCCACTGCTGTCCTCGGATTTTTATTTCTTCCCAGATGAGAGCATCACATGTGGCAAATTGAGGAATTACGATTCCTATAGTAGCAGATGACAATTTAGTTACAAATTTTCTCTGAAGAGGAGATCTCATCTGGGAAGAAATCTCGCTATGGAGAAAATCAAAGGAAAGGCGATCGCCAAATGGCGCCAGGTGAAATACATGGTGTGCGGTCTCCTTGTAGTACTTCGTGTTTACGACAATTCGCTCTGAGCTCGCTCTGAGCTCGAAGGGGTGCTCAACCTCTTTTTAGGATATAATCTGACGGCTATGCTGTCTCATAAATTTCATTGGTTGAAATTGAAAATATACTTCTGTAAAATACCGCAGTGTGAAATGAGCCGTAAATTTCAATGGTAATTTCAGAATGGTTGAGTTTTGTTTTTCGTTTTCTTGCAAAGAGTGTGTTGAAAAACATGTTTCTGTCAATAGACCATTTTACCTATCGGAAAGTTTACTGCGCATGTGCAATGTACTTTCTGTTGTACCCAGTTGATGCGATCATTTTTGCTCGTTGAACACAGTGAAAACAATTTTCTTCAATTTTTAAACAATTGTGACAAGTTATCGAACAAAAATTTCAAAGTGTAAATAAATTTCAATGAAAAAGAAAGTAAGGGATTGTGTATGCGTTGTATGTATGGCTCATGTAAAAGTGATAGTCGTACCAAAGCATACAAGGAACATAACCTTTTCTACTTCATACGTTTCCCGAAACCTTGTTTACAATACAGAAGTGGTCGTATTAGGAAACAAGACTTCAAGAAACATTTTGAAGAATGTAATAATAATTGCTTGAAATGTAAAATCTCTCTCAATTTTGCCTCCTTTAAACTTAACCATGATCCTTCATCAATTTGTGGATCGATGTCCCTTCCTTTTTTTATGCATTCCTTTACTCTGCAATTATATTGTTAAATATATATTAAATTATATTATGGCAACTTATAATAATAAATTACAGTAATTTTTGTTTTTATTACGTTTTCAATGTATTATAAACTTTATTTACAATATTTTTACATATTGTCAATTTTATAATTTAATTTAATTCATATTTTTCATTTTATGATTATTAATTTAATAATATGAGAAACTTAACCTACTACAACCCTGTTTACAAGTTCAGCTTTTTTACCACTATTAGGTTGCTTCCGGCAACTTAACCACCGTCTCAATTGACTAAAAGTATGTTTTTCTATTTCAACACTTGCCCAATTTCGCACCCGGATCATCATCTTCATTTAATTTCACTCCGACAAAAGGTACAATTGTGTACATGTTTACAAAATATGATCGCAACTTTCATACTACGCGGGGTGCACATGGCAGCCGCACATGCGCAAATAAACTTCCGATAGTTAGGTAAAATGGTCTATTTATGCTCTGAAAAAGTGCTCTGGCTTTTTTAACAGAGCGAAATCACAGAGCAGTAGTGTAAAGGTGATTTTATACCTCTGCATGCATGCGCGCGCGCATTTGCAAGCGTACTAGATTTATCAGAGGTTGGAATGACAGCTTGTAAATGCATGCGTACGCACATGCATGCATGCACAGGTGTAAAAGCACCTTCAGAACACGGATATCTCTGGCATGCGCAGTAGTCATTCCTGGGTATTTTTAGGTTATGTAACGCCAATCTAAAAATACACAGGAATCACTACTGCGCATGCCAGAGATATCCGCGTTCTGACACCACTGTCACAGAGCGATGAATGAAGTAGTGGAGCGAAAAATTTGTTTGAAAATGGTCGCAATGGAAGAAAATGTCGAAATGTTGAATCCAGGGATGTTGAATCGATTGCTAATCTTTTAACTAAATTACATTCACTGATCTCGATCCTTGCCGGTTTTCTTTTGCTTTAACCGTTTTGACAATACTAAGCTATTGTTGGTGCACGGGGCTACTGCGCATGAGTTTGGGGGGGGGGGTTGACAACTCCATCTTTGATTCTTATGGTGGACTCCCATCGCAGATGATAGCAGAAACTCATGAGAGTGAAAGAGATAAATTGATCTATCCGTCTCTTTCACTCTCATGAGTTTCAATTTTCATCCACTGCTTTCATCTGCCATGAGAGTCCACCATTAATCCGCATTCATATATCACGAAAATGAAAATGGTTGAGGACCCCATCGAGCTCAGAGCGATCTCAGAGTGAATTGTCGTAAACGCCACGTGCACTCGGAACCGTTTAGCGACGCTAGGTGAGTGGGCGGATCGAGCCGGGTGACCCGTTCAGAAATCACCAGAGTGACGGGTGGGGGTCACTCGATGGGTGACTTTTTCACCCGTCGAAAAAAGGTAGGTCGATGCAAGTGAACACTGAAATTGGCGGGAAGAATTAGTGGGAAGTTGGAAAATTGGGCATATTTGAAATGAAACTTGTATAAAATCCGCGGTAAAAAGTAGAGTGAATTGTGAAGAGTGTAAATAAGTATACGGGTATGGATTTTGCGCCCGGGAAACACAGAGTTATTTTGGGAAGTTTCATTGAAATTTCCATCAGAATTCCAATTTTCACCTCATAATCACTATCTTCATCATCACTTTCTAAGGTTGTTGTAAACATCATCGTCTGCAACAGTCATTCGTTTGATGTAATTATGGTGCATTTATACCTCTGTTCTTCCGACCAGTGCAGGAAGATTAGTCATAAGAGTAAAAGAGATAGAGAGTACTTTATGTCCAATTTTCTGCTCTCTATCTCTTTTACTTTTATGGACTTTCTACCCGCACCGGTCGGATGGATAGGTAGGAATGCACCATTACAACAATAATAATTTTCTTTCGCTGCCTCTCCTGACAATTTTTATATTCGTGCCAAAGACTTTCACACGCACCTGTTAAAAGACCACTTCTACCACACACTACCACACTTCGTAGTTCACTTTCATAAACTACGCCTCTTTTACAGGTTCACCCGACGAGTGCACTTGGTGTTATGTCCGGATTTTCTCTGCTGATTAACCTCCTCAGGAACCCATCGTGGATTGGTTGAAAAGTGAACTCGCTGAGTTTTTGATCCTGTCCAGGATTCGTTAAAACCAATATCAAGAGAATTTAGGTAGTTTCCGTAAATAAAAACAATTAATATGTTTCAGAAATTTGACTTTTGACTGTTTTATTTTCAGAAAAAGGATTAATTTACTTTACAAGAATTTATCGTTGCGCTTGCAATTCAAATTCAGATTCTGACGCTTTCTGGCCTTACGGTCACATTTATATCATTGAGTTCTACCCCTCTCTAGTGCTATCGACGAACGAGAACGAAGTTACAACAGAAAGTAAGATTTTTCTAACCAATGATTCGTAAGTTGTTGTGGTAAGGATGATTCATCATGAGTCCAAAGTCCAGGGTTCAACGGTTCAAAGTCCAAGGATACGTAAACATTATTTTATAAACACGAGTTCTCCGATTACATGTTCAGGTTTTTACATCCGGTCAAACTGGCGCCAAAAACCCATTGATGATGCTAATATTAGGCCTATGACTCATTAATCAAATAAACAATCCGCATGTAAAGGCGCAATTTATTATGTTATGCCGCAGTTTACTATGCTATGAGGCGCAAGCTATTACGCGTTTGTCTAAATTAGTACGGGACATGGTTCCTGAGTTTGACGGTACTAATATGTCTGGCACTATGTTTTTGGAACATTGTTAAATTGCCCGAAGCATGTTGATGATTAATGAAATTCCCTACTTGACGATGTTAATACGAACCAGAGTTATAGGAGTTGCGCCCTACTGAAAAACCCGACGTCGGATCCTACGTCTGATCTGAATAGTTTCCTACGTCGTAACCCTCATCTTACAATCTTAATTCATGCATCAAACATTATAAAATAAACAAATACAAATCATACAAATTCAAATAAAAAATACCGCGTTACAGTCTTAAGTTACTTATTGCAGCAGGGCTTAGAGCCACAAGATTTGGAAACTGTATATAATAACTAATATTTCCCTCCATGTATGAACTATTTCTAATTTTTCCGGCTGAATCGTATGTAACAAATAAAAATTAAATACATATTAGTAGAAAAATGAGTATGTACCTCAGCTTATCTACTTCTGCATAACCGTAAGTAATGTAGTTTAGACGTCTAAATATCGCCAAAGAAGTGAATGCTGGGATACAGCCCTACGTATATCCAATGGGCGAGAGTTTTATAACCGTATCATTGAATCATTGAAAGAAATGTGGCCAGATTTGTCAATAGTTTACGGAAAACCTAGACATTCGCAGAGTCAAGGCCGTATTGGAAGAGCTAATCAGGATGTGAAGAATATGCTTGTTGCATGGAGGGAAGAAAACAACTCGAACAAATGGAGTGAAGGTCTTAGATTTTGCCAACTGCTGAAAAACAATGCTTTTCATCGCGGCATCCAACAAACCCCATTTGAAGCTATGTTTCGTAAGTACTTTGAATAACATAAATGAACGGAAAAGAACTAGTTTTAAGCATGAAAACTGTGTCAATTGTCCATTTACATACTTGAATAAAATCTGTGAAAAATTGAGAAGACATTTTAAGACATTAATCATTTGACTTCCAGGAATGTGAAAAAATTATTATATACCATTAAGCCATTTCCCTTGCGGGGTAGGCGTGACTTGCTCGGTTGGAAAATAGTAGTGTGTAGATGGTTATATACGTATAAGGTAGATAGGTATATAGGTGTGAGGTATAGATATTTTAGATTCATCTGGAATTCGCGTGTTATTTATTTAAATGAAACGTTCGTTCCGCAACACTGCTCCGACCCAGGCTGCTAATCAATCTCTCTAGCGATCGCCCCAAGTGAAGAGCCTCACAAAATGGTTATGTGTGGTTCCCCACTTGGGCCCATTAGTATCCAACAAGGTCTTTGTTTCAGGCGTCATTCACTCTATTGTCACTCTGCTTACAAACTATTTGTCGGCACACGTTTCTGTCCTGGCATACTACTCTAGCTTCCTTCACGTCCATGTATTTTTTCATGCAAGCTCTTGTGTTTCTATGGCTTCTTATGTCTCTTCGGATTAGTGTCTCATTCACAGATTCTAACCATTCTTTCGGCGGTCTACCTCTGGGCATTCTGCCATTTACTTTACCTTTATACACTTGCTTGGTCAGTCGTTCATCTTTCATTCTTTCAAGATGTCCGAACCATCTTAACTGATTTCTTTCCCATATGTCAACTAGTGTCTCACCTGTGCCACATTCTTGGAGGATAATCTCGTTTCGGACTTTGTCCATCAGTGTTTTCCCGCATATTGTGCGCAGAGGTTTCATGTCAATCGCGTTAATTTTACTCCCGTCCTTTTCTTGACAGGTTCATGTCTCGCTACTGTATAGTACAGTCGGCACAAATGAAATTATGTATGGCTCTACCGATAACATGCTTACCCTTCTTTATGCGCCTATCTAACTCCCCATATATTTTTCCGTCGCTAGTGAATAGGCTACCCAGATATACAAACTTGTCAACTTGTTCTACTCTGTCATCATTCAGGACAATGTTGCTCATTGTTTTCTCATTTTTTCCCTTAAACACCATGATTTTTGTTTTATTTACGTTAATTTTGAGGCCCATGTTCTTCATGCTTGTATTAAGTTTATTCAACATTCTTTGCAAGTCCTTGATTGATTCTGCCATAACAATCTTGTCATCTGCGAAAGCTAACCCACGTACCCTTACTGTTTCGAGATCTACACCTTCTTCTTCGAAGAGGGTCATTCTTAGACATTTATCCATAAATATGATAAATAGCCAAGAAGACATAACGCATCCTTGTTTCACGCCTTGCATAATATCGAACCAGTCACTCAGTTTCCCATTTACCCTTACACTCGCTTTACTACCTGTATATATTGTTTTTATTGCTTGTAGGAGCCATCCCGATACATAAATTTATCAATTCGCACAACTTGTGAGGTATGTACTCCCATGTACTCCCCACCGTATTTAAGTATTTCCGCGCTAATACTGTCTACGCCAGCAGCTTTACCGTTTTTTAAGTTCTTAATTATATCTCTAACCTCAGTGACACAGGCTTTTTCAATTGGTTTTTCTAATGCATTATGTTCTATGTCGCAGTTCTGTTGCCCTATATCTTTCCCTATATAGTTTCATAATTCCTTCAAAGCTGTTTTGTATTTTCTTCTCTTCTTCCGTTCTGATTTTATCTTTACTCTCCTTAACTAGTCGTTTAACTTTCCTCTTTTTGTCTTTGTAATCATTTTCGTGTCTATTTCTCTCCTCATCGCTAAGACCTGTGATGTTTAATGTTCTCTTGTGCGCTTTTTTCTTTTCTTGCTGGGCTGCTTGAATTGCATCATTCCACAACGCATCACCAGACTTTCTTCTTACCACTGCCGTACCACACACTTCAATTGCAGTTTCAACAATGATATCCCGTAACAAAGTTCACGCGCCCTCTATATCTTTATTGATTATAAGCGCTTCCCAAGTTGCCCCATCTATGCATTCGTTTAACTTATTTTGAAACTCTATTCGCACGTGGTGATCTTTGTTCTCGAAATCAGTCGTCTGAGAGTTTTTGAAGAAGCAGGTCGTTTTTCTCCTAAAATTAAAAAAAAAAGAAAAGAAACCCAATTTAAAATTCTAAAGTTTGATTATTTTCCCAAATCTCACTAAAACCTATTTTTTTCAATTGAATTGTTTTAATTATTGTAACTCCAATATTTCAAGCAGGAAAAGCTTGATATATGTATACATAATTCTTTATCAAATTTCAACAAATTTATTCAGGAAACAGAGTTGCTTCATAGAATTTCAGAATTTGTTTTCTCTTTCAGGTATTTAAAGATATTCATTTATAGTGACTTCAAATTATTTTGGTGTATTCGAGGGAATTCTCAATTGATTTTTAATAGTCTGAAAGGAATTTCAAAATTTTTATTCTTTTAAAAATCCTGGCATATTACGGCTTTTTGACAGCTTCCAGGGACCAATTTAATTTTTCTCTAATGGGATGAATTTAATGGAAACTCTGACTTTTTATTTCAATTTTCGCGGCATTTTATGATACTTTATGAGAGATTTCTCGGTCTTTCAAGGGGTTTCAGTAGGCGTAAGCCAAGTCTCGGACACGGCTACGATATGAAAGGAACAGGACATAAAATCATGTTGAAATTCGTGTCCATGGGCAGGTAAAGACTGAGCGTTAACGTGACAAATATCTAGGGTTTCCATTTTGAGAGTGATAGATAAACTTCAAGTTAGTTAAATATAGAAATGTTTCAAATACGTTCATACGTTGAAGAAGGGAATGAGAAAGGGAATGAGACGCATAAAAAAGTAAAAATTAAAAAAGCAATAAGTATTATAAATCTCATGATGTATGAAAAATTCATAAGAAAGGTCAATTTGCAGAGAATGTGCACGGCTGAATTATCGCAGTGAAAAGTACAAAATTGGTGATACATATTGGACTTAGAAAGTAGTTGCTATTGTAGTCCTTCAACAGATTGGATATTTGATTGGTGTCTCCTGAGCTATCCTCCTTACGGCAGAAAATGTTTCCGCCATAAATCCACAAGTATTGGATTTTTGTTTCTCTACGAAGACCGAGGGCAATGGCATACATCTTCCTTTTGAGTGGCGTTAATGCCTCACGAAGGTAAATAAAACGTTCCTTGTTCTCAGTCCATCTCATATTTGAAGTAGAAAAGTCTCTATTATCCTTACTTTTTGTAATCACATCATACGGTAGACCTTGTCTGCCGAATTTGGCTACAATGATCGGAGGGGTGGAAGAGTTAGACAATGAAGGTGCTTTCATAATTCTGTATAGGTTGATAACGTCATTTCCACGAAGATTACCATCGAGAGCCCTGGAGACAGATTCCATGGTGGCCATGAGGTCCTCATTAGGTTTTATGGGGAGACCATGAATTTCCAGCGTAGTATACAATGCCGCTTGCTCGTTGACATTTAGCGCGTACTCGAGAGCAACTACTTTGACTTTTAGGTCTTCAGCTTCATTCTTGACTAGTTCGATGTCATTATTTTGTACTTTAGAGCCAGATTCCAGTAAGACGATACGTCTGGTGTTGTTTATAAGTTTTTTTTTGATGTCCGACAGGGTGGAATTTAATTAGTCATCAAATTCTTTTTGTCGGGTTTAAAATTCACTGAATCTTGCCAAAATCTCACGTGACTGCGCAAGCGCTTCACTTGCTCGGATTACACTGGATTACTCAGATTACCAGTTCGAATCAGCTAGCAGTCAAGCGGAGTACCAGTGTTGATTCGAGGTGAAGCAACACATTATAGGTTATGCTTTTATTGAAATTAAGTACGTATTTTTTATTTTCTACTCATCATATTTTATGAATTACCAAAATTATGTATACAATATACAGTAAGTATTTGCATTAAAAAGTAAGTTAGTATGTGAATGGGATAATAGTCAGTTTTAAAAATAATCTATTAAGTTAATATTTGAAATTTGAACATAAATTTTTAAAAATTACCATAAATTTCCGTAAAACTTGTTTTCATTGTTTCTCAAATCGAAAATTTCCTGCATTTGTTATAAAAAATATCGTGCGCAACTGGTGCTGAAAGTAGACAGTTGCAACTTTAGTGAAGTTTACAGTACTTGCCATCGGCTCATCTTCGGGTCGTTTCCGGCTCGTCTTCGGCTCGTTTACAGCTCGCCTTGGCTCACCTCCTACTCGCCTACGACTAGCCTAAAACTCCCCTTTGACTCGCCTCTGGCTCGTTCAGAAAACTTCACAATCGTGTGGAACTACCTACTTTCCGCGCTTGTACTATTATGTTTTATTATGTCATTAGACTATTCAATTGTTAGGAAAATAAAAACTAAACTTCTTCATTTGGATCCGTTAATTCTTCAGGGATATCGTTTGATGAATTATTTGATCTTTGAATGGTTTTTTAGTTTTCTCTATTTCTAGTAGGTATATCTGTAATCTAAAGGATTACGTGAATGAATGAAAACTCACTGTAGAATGATTTTTAATGATAAATAAGACTTTGCGGAATTGCTACTTTATTCAATTATTACAAATTTACAATATACACGTTTACACGTGTATATTTATACATTTTTATTTTTTTTATTTATACATTTTTTTATACGTTTTCATAAAGTCATTAGCATGTATTGTATATGAAATCAGCGACCATTTTTTCCAGTGCAGATATATGTATCAACACGTTGGATTATTCACGTACAGACATTAAAACACTCAGGTACGAGAAAACTGTCTTCATCAGCTTAAATAATAAAAACATAAATATTTTTATTTCATGATTAAAAGAAATTTGAGAAAAAAATGTGAAATAATTGTGTCGTTGCCTTACTTGACTATAAGTTTCCATATTTAGTATAAGAAATTTTCCAATGCTCACATGGCAATCATTTTTACTTCTCAATAACATCATTAGCAATAGCTTTTTCAGCTGCGGGGGCATTAAGTACCAATTTGAATCGTATCTAACAAAAAATTAATGTTAAAGATATTAACATTTATTCTTCAAGTATTCAAATTTTTTGTTTTTGTATCAATGAAAAATAAGTTGCCTCTAGATAAATCAATTTTTATCCGATTAGCAAGTTTAAGAAAAATTTTAGTGTATTCAATTCTACATCGTGATAATGGAGCTTATTTACATTTTTTTTTATTGAACAAACAAAATCGGTGTTGAAACTTGACCCACAAAAATGCCGACCCAAACCGTTGGGAATATTTTTTTTGTATTTCCAATAACATTGTGAAGTGTTGAAAAATCATGTTTTATGAAGAAAACATATTGCATTGTAGAAAAATTCTATAGTTAGTTAGTTGTAATGTAGGCAAGGGGTGCGTGAGGTCCCACCCCTGGCGCTCAAGCTATAAAGCCTATTGTGCCATACCCGTGTTTATTCTCAAGGCAGTACTCCGAATCCGGCCATCCTTCGCCGAGTGTTTTTGGATCTCGGTGGGTTTCGTTGTTACCAACGTTCTGAGATTATACCTCTCAGGCTGGCTGCACAATGTGTCCTAAGAATTGTACGTACGTCGACGTACGTTCATATTAACGCGTACATATGCGTTGTTGTCCATTGCTACCAACTGTCGCGCGTGTTTCATTGGTTCACATTCCAGTGTTCCGGTAAAAATTGAACTGCATGAACCACCGGAACACTGGAATGTGAACCAATGACACGCGCGATAGTTGGTAGTAATGGGCAGCACAGCACATATACGCGTTGATACGAACGTACGTCGACGTATGTACGGGCCGGTCCACAATGAGAGTCGTAAGCGTCGACGTTCGAACGTATATGCGTATTTGACGTCATACGCACGTTGTTACCAACGGTCGCAGCGAGAAAACGAAAAATGCGAAACGGCGAAACTGCTCGGATAATTGGCAACAACGTGCGTATGACGTCAAATACGCATATACGTTCGAACGTCGACGCTTACGACTCTCATTGTGGACCGGCCCTACACAAGGCTTAGGACACATTGTGGAGCCAGCCTCAGTTGCCAGGAATACTTATCGCACAGTAAATGGCGTCCTACTTCCTTGATCAGGCAAAGTGATCCTCACCCACTCTGCCATTCGGCAGCCTCCCTTAGCAGGCCGCAGAGAGGACATACGGCTAGACTAGGGTGGAAGGAGCGATCCCTGTGAGGTCATCAGTTAGATGCACAGACTCGAAGCACTGGCCTGGTGTGTTATGTAAGTGTATGTGTGTGTGTTACTGTGTTCATTACTCGAAGAAATCCAGCGACCACCGAGCAGAGGTCCCTCGAGAGAGCCTACCTCTACGCAATGAGATCGCTGACTCATTTTCGAGTCTTCTCAAAATCGGCTTCGACCCCAAGGTTAGGCCCTCGAAAGAGCCCATTTATCCTTGGTAAGGCACCAGCTTTTTCTGACGGACCTACAGTTTAAGATGGGTTCCGAACCACCAAAGCCCCGTAGAAGTACATAGAAAAATTTCCATTGGTACCCGGCTCAGGGATCGAACCCCAGACCTCCTGCATGGAAGTCTGACGCGCTATCGCTCTGAATCGCTATCGATTTCTTTTACATTTATAACGATGTATTGATTACCATTAATTTCTGGTGTACTTTACTTGTTCAAACTGATATAAAAAATAATACATTAGAAAATAATACTTTTAATTTATTGCTTGAGTAACAAAACATTTTACACAAAATACTCACATATTAGTCGTGACAGATCCACTACCATTCAGCAACATTTGTCCAGTAAAACAATCGAAAAAAAGGTGAATAGCTTGAGCCATAAAATTCGTGGTGTATCTTGTGATCATATCAAGTTGATCAATTCTCACCACAATCTATAGAAAAATATTGTATGAAATAACGTTCAAATAGGCGTTATAATTAAAATCATTATTGAAGTTATAACAAATGACATTTTTAGGGTTTCGTAGACTAATTTTTAATAAGGCAGTGTCTATGTGTACCGATGAAAAACGGCTATTTTTACCGAAATTTCGGTACAAATAGTCCTGTTCTCAGATCCCGCTATTCGTATCGTAAATATCCGGCTACATGAATCGAAATTTTGGTACACGTAGCCACGGCCTTGTAATTTACCATTACTCCTTGAAAACACAAAATCACCGCTGAAACTCCCATTGTGAAAGTTAAACAAGTCGCGAAACATGATTCGACGTTGGAAGTAAATCTAGAACAAATAATTTAATAATTTTTTTTTGAAAAAACCTGAGTCATCACATTCCATGAGTATGAAATTGTAATAATTATATTTTGACTAGGGGGAAACAACTCGTGAAAATGCGCTCTAGCGGAGGAGGATTACTCCGGAATGTATCGGATTATCCTGGATTAGCTCTTTATACAGAATTACTCTGGATTCCCGAAGAGAATTCCGGATTGCATAAGATTACACTGAATTACATAAAATTATGGTGAATTACTCCACCCAAAATAGTTGAATTTTCAAACAAGAGGATTAATTTTCTACCGGAAGAAATGAATGTTCAACAAAACACACGAATTTTCTAGGTAATAGCTACATTTTCAACTGAAAAGATAAATTTTTAACCAGGAAGTTGAATTTTTAACGAAAAAAGATCAATTTTTCATAAAAAGTGAAATAGTTAAATTTCCAGTTAAAAAATTAATTTTGAAATTTTTTTTTTTTTAAATTAATTAAATTTTTAACCATAGAGATGCATTTTCAACTAAAATGATGAATGTTCAAGTGGAATAGTTGAATTTTCATTAAAAATATTAATTTCCAACGAAAAAAAACGTCATTTAAACAAAATACCTAAATATTCAACCTTCAACCAAAAAAGAACTTTTCAACAAAATTCTTGAATTTTCTACTGAATGGATTAATTTTCAACCAAAGGGGATGAATTCTCAACGAAAGATGTAATATTTGATATTTCCACCAAATCAGATTTTAATTTTAAATTAAAAAAAGTTTAACAAGTCAACTAAAACAGAAGAATTTTCAACAAAATAGTTGAATCCTCAAAATAAAAGATGAATATTTAAATAAAACAGTTCACTTTCCAACCAAGAATGATACTTTTTCAAAATGAAGTGTATACATTGTCGGTACCGGTAAAAAAATATTACCGACACCGGCAATTTTTTTAACGGTTTTTGAAGTGAAACCTCTTAAGACGTGGTACGCCACTTTTGCAGCACAAATAAATCCATAAGAATTTAATTCGTGGAGTTTAAGGAATTCTTAGCATTCAAAGAATTCATGGAATTTATGGAATTCATGGAATTCAAGGAATTTATAAAATTCATGGAATTCAAAGAATTTATGGAATTCATGGAATTCAAGGAATTCAAGAAATTCATGGAATTTAAGCAATTCATGGAATTCATGGCTTTCAAGGAATTCATGGAATTTGCGGAGTTTATGGAATTCAAAGAATTCACGGAAATAATGGAATTCAAGAAATTAATGGAATTCTTGACATTCAAAGAATTCATGGAATTTAAGGAATTTATGGAATTAAAGGAATTCCTAGAATTTAAGCAATTCATGGAATTCATGGAATTTAACAAATTCATAGAATTCATGGGATTGAAAGAATTCATGGAATTGAAGGAATTTATGGAATTCATGGAATTCAAGGAATTCATGGATTTCATGAAATTCATGGAATTCAAGGAATTCATGGAATTAATGGAATTTAAGCCAACGGCCATACCACGCTGAAAACCCAGTTCTCGTCAGATCACTGAAGTTAAGCAGCGTTGGACGCGGTTAGTACTTGGATGGGTGACCATTCAAGAATACTGACAT
>CAKNYM010052426.1:7452-54013 GCA_932195095.1 Andricus curvator
ATATTGAACTTGAAATTAAAACATGTTACGAACCACCCTGGTACGTAATTAAATTTTGCATTCAACCTATATAGGCAACGTAAGCATTATTAAAATATATGCCAGCATGAACATTCCTTCACCCATTCCAATAAGTTAGAGTGAGATAGAAAGACTTGAGAACCAGAGAGAAGGAAAGAGAGAAGACGACAATACGAATTATTGAAAGGAGAGTACTCATACAGACACCGTTTGACGCTTGTACCTATGCACTACTACACCTAACGATTCGCTTGCGGTGCGAGTGCATTTCCTTATCTTCCAAGGTCCTTCCTATGTAGATAAACGATTTATTTTGACAGCTGATCTGATCTATAATAATTAACCCTTAATAATATTTAAATCACCATGGTTCCTTTCCAAATTTTCGCTTGGCAACGACCATCCAATCAAAATTAGCAATGCTTGCAAAAATGCCCTACCTCACCTATGCATTTGTACCTTCGAGTCGGTCACACTCAAAATTCTCATGGGAGTTCTTAACTAATTCTTGTACTGTCTAGAAGTACTAAGGAATCCGAAAAAATACGGTTTCTTTTGCCCGTCTGCACTCGACGCGTGACTGAGCTGGGCCGCGACGCCATCAATAATTAAAGTTAGTAATTGGCCAGGAACGACGTTTTCAAACGGTACCACCGACCCGACCCCTTATTTTTGATTATGTATCAATGGACGTCGCTCTTTAAACGGCACCGACGGACCCACGTTTCTATCAAATTCGGACGAACCGGGACGGCACACAGTGGGCTAAAGTGAAAAAGTTCGTGATAAAATCGTAGAACTTTTGACAGGGATGACCTAGGGGGATGGATTTTTTTAGATTTACTGATGAATAACTACAGAATAGAGGAAAAGTGCGGAGAAGCTGAAAATATATTTTTTTTTCCTTGAAAATCTAGGTTAAATTTGACTTTTTTGACAAAAACTTGTATTATTGGATACCATGGGCGCTCAGATATTATATTACATATGTTACACATATATTCTAATAGATTTCGTCATGCCAAGTACAAATATGGGCTTCAAATCAGCTTAGGACTTCCTGTTTGTAAGAAAAATGCAATTGAATTATCTATTTTGAACCTACATGGCATGAATGATTTCCACTAATGTAAATTTAACTATTTGTCGTATTAAAGGGGTTTTGGCTCGTAGAATTGGACTACAAAGTAAAAATGTCAAAATTCATAATGGCAGATCCATAAAGTCAAAATTTCAAAATTTAAAATGAAGGATCCAATATGGCGGAATGTCATTGTGATAATATGACTGATTTCATTAAAAATCGCTACTTTGGGTTTTTTTATGTCGTCGATTTCAAAATCTAAAGTGAAAATTCAAAAATGTTACGATTTTAATTTTCATTTTAAATGTCTGATGCAATATTATATCAGACATTCAACATTTTTGAATTTTCACTATAGATTTCAAATCAACGACATAAAAAATCCTAAGTAACGATTTTTAATAAAATCGGTTATATTATCACAATGAAATTCCGCCATATTGGATCCTTCATATTGAATTTTGAAATTTGGACTTTAGATTCGAAATCAGCGACCCGAAAACCTCCCCTAAAGTAATTTGCAGTCATATCGACTCGGTCTTACAATTATGGTCCGCCATAATGGATCCGATATTTTGAATGTTGACATTTTGATATTAGATTCGAAATCAGCGACTCGAAAACCCCCCGTACAGTAATTTTCAGTAATCTCAGCTCGGTCTTACAATTTTGGTCCGCCATAATGGATCCGCCATTTTGAATTTTGGCATTTTTACTTTGTATTCCAATTCGACGGCTCCAAAAGCCCTTGAATACGACAAATAGTGAAATTTACATTAGTGGAAATCATTCATGCCATGAAGGTTTAAAATAGATAATTCAATTGCATTTGTTTACAAACAGGAAGTCCTAGGCTGACTTAAAGCCCATATTTGGATCCGCCATGACGAAATCTATTAAAATATATGTTTAACATACGTAATATAATATCTGAGCGTCCATGGTATCGAATAATACAACTTTTTGTCAAAAAATGTCAAATTTAACCTAGATTTTCAAGGTAAAAAATATATATTTTGAGCTTCTCCGTATTTTTCCTCTATTCTGTAGTTATTCATCTGTAGTAGTATAGTAGTATACCATTAAGCCATTTCCCTTTCAGGGTAGGCGTGACACTACCCGATTGAATTGCAACCACAGTTATGATTTCCTAAGCAATAAGAATAATTTTCTGACAAAAATACGAGTTATTATAAAAATACAAAAATTTTTTACCAAATTGTTGAATTTTCAACTACAAAAGAAAAGTTTTCCAAAAAACTGGATTAGTGAAATTTTCAGTGTAAAAAATTACTTGAAAAAAAATGAATTTTCGATGAATTTTTAACAAAACTAGAACCTCATACTTGCGCTCCGCGAGCGTCCAAGTAATTTACATACAATTATTTTATTTTGAAATGAAGTTACATAAAATACCATGAAATTAATTTTTACTTCAATAACTTCTATTTGTACACGGCTTCGCATGGGTACCCTCTCACGATGCAGAATAAATAGTTGTACAACTCTAAACATTTCCATGTAACTTTAGAAAAAAAACCTTTAAAATGTCGGCACGTACAAATTTTCATAGAAATACATAGTAAATGATCTCGACTTGGGAAAAGTCCAGATGTCAAGCCATTTCGAGCGCACATAGCACTCGGATGGGTGACCATCTGCGCCGTACGACCGTGTTGTGTATTTGATTTGTTTTAACTAAAGTCGAGCGGGAGGTTTGACGCCGAGGATGACTGGTATAAATTCGATGGGTAGGGTCTAATGTCTGCCTTCAAACTCGACTGCCGACAAGTCAGCTGATCTTGGGAAGAGGTTTTCTGCAGTTTTCCTTTCCTCTGGCCAAATGTCCGGGCAAATGCGAATACTTCTAATGAAGTCGCATGCAGCTGCGGGTTATCACTGGTTATGATTAAATTCATACAGTGATTTTAAGCCCACCTTAATAAAAAGACAAATTTTCACAGGCCCATATACAGTCAACTTGAGTCGTCTGGCGGTAAGCAACGAGGATAACTTGTGTATAGACCTCTTGTTTCACAGGAATTTATAAAATAAAAAGGCATAGTAAGATAGGTAATAATACCGGTTATATGTTTGATTGAGTGCTGAATCACAGTAAAATAGATGGAAAAATATATTTTAAGAGAAAAATTCTTCCAGAAAATCTTGATTAAGCAAAACAGATTATTAAAGTATTGGACAAAATTAACAAAAAGAAAAAAGAATGTAATTAATGAAAAGGAAATTGTTTAAAATGTGCAAATGGTTTCGCTTTTAATATTATAGTTCAGATAGAAAAGTTGTATTTATTATTCAATATTTTATAGCTGCGAGTATATTTTTATGTAAACTAAAAAATAGTCAAACTCTGAATTTGTTTATGAAAATTATTTGAATAAATAATCATTGTTCTAAATTTTCAAAGTATCGTAGGAAAAAGTTGTTGGAAATACATACTTCGTTGATTCCGTAAGCAAATTGAGCATATTCTTTGAAAAATGGTCAAACTCTCTGTTTGCTCATGAAAATTGTTTAAATAACACAGATACGCAAAAAATGGTTTGCGATTGTTGTTGGCCAACTGAGGGCCATTTCCGATGTAATTTTCTGCGTAGAATCCGAATCCGGGGTCAAAATTTTCCCTAACCGAAAAATGCGGTTTTTTGGTATATTTGAGGTTATGTTACATCGCGAAAATTTTATTTTTCTAAAATCGGCTCATGCCATCTAAAAGTAAAACTATCAAGCTTTTAAAAGCTTTTTTAAATTTCAAGATATCATTTTTCTTTGCAGAGATATCCTTAAATGAAGTTTAGTACTTTGATGCTTACATTACCGCAGTACCGCATTTTTCGCACTTTTAGGTTAGGATATCTCAAAAACCTGACGTGCTGGGAAAATTTTGACCCCGGATTCGGATTCTACGCAGAAAATTACATCGGAAATGACCCTCAGTTGGTCAACAACAATCGCAACCCATTTTTTGCGTATCTGTGTAATTAATAAATCTTGGAAATTTGGAAATCATAATAGAAAAAAGTCATCGGCAATACATTTATAGTTAATTATGTAAAAAATTGACCCCATTTGTTGAAAAATAGCCAAACTCTGAATTTGTTTATGAAAATTGTTTAAATAATTAATAATTCTTGTGAATTTACAAAACATAGTAAGGACACATTGGAAAGACAATCTTAGTTGACTCCGTAAACAAATTGTGTCTATTCCTTGAAAAAAGGCAAAACTCTGAATATGTTTATGAAAATTGTTTAAATAATTAATAATTATTTTAAATTTGCAGTCTCGTAGAAAATAGTTATTTGAAAAACATTCTGTATTTATTCCGTAAACTAATTGTTCCTATTCGTTGAAATATAGCCAAACTCTGAATTTGTTCATGGAAATTGTTTAAAAATTATCATTCTTGTAAATGTACTTAAGAAACATATGAAAGAGTCATGAGAAAGACTTTTCTTAGCCTCACATAAAGAAGTAATCGGAAAAATATTCTTGGTTAATTCTATAAAAAAAATTTTGCTTATTCCTTGAAAATAGCCAAAATCTGAATTTGTAAAGCAACATAGAAAAGCGTATTCGGAAAGACATTCTTAGTTTACTCCGTAGAAAAAATTGTGCCTATTCCTTGAAAAATAGCCAAGCTCTGGATATCTTCATGAAAACTGTTTTAAAAATTATTAATTATTGTAAATGTGCAAAGTATCGTAGAAAAGAGTTATTAAAAATACATTCTTTGTTCATTCCGGAAACAAAATGAGCCTATTCTTTAAAAAATAGCGAAACTCCTAATTTGTTTATGAAAATTGTTTAAATAATTGTATTGTATTTTATTACTCTCCCTTTTACGGGTTTGAGGGTTCCGTTCCCTTTACATCTTTTACAATTTCACTTAACCACTATGCCTTATGCTTATCTTAACCTATAATCGCTTCGCCATCTTATTATTTAGAAGCCCTCAAATATTATTTTACTAGCTATTAACTATTATCTAGCAGCTTCGCGAGACCCTCTAGGGCTTGAATTCCCTCTTATCATTACTCTTCAAGCTTTTCCAAGTCACGCAACACAAATTTTCCTTATACGCATTTCAATTTTGATTTTCTCCTCCCCCGTGCATTCTCTCTTCCCTTTTCTCTTCTAAGCTCTTCACCCACTTTTCCCCTTGTCCACAACCGCTCAGTATCCACCTAACTTTATCTAGCACGCTCTTTCCCCCTTGCTCTTCCCCTGTAAATTTCTCCAACACGTGCTCCCACGATTCCCTTTCATACATACCCTACACATTTTCATTTCTTCACTCATCCAATATTTACACTCATTCATGCCTTCTTCCATTCTGGAACGTATCATCCTGGACCACCTGCACATCCTTTTCAATTTCCCTAGATATTCTGGGACCCCTTCCATCTTGACGAATCTATACCATTTATTATATTTTGACTCCATAATCTTTTCCCACCACTTCTCTTCCTGCTTCTTACTCATTTCCCCCTCTACTACCTGCCACTCCCTCCCCTCATTACACATTCTCCATTCCCTTCTAACTTTCCATCTCTCCTCCTCCCATCTTGAATGTCCCGTGTTACCTCTCCTCTCTCTATTCAGTATTTCCTGCAAGAATACTTGTGCAACTTTGTTACCCTTACCACTCTTAAGTTTCTCTTCTAAATTCCAGACCCTTTTCCTCTGCCATATCACCAATTTCTCTCTCCCTGTTTCTTCTTTCAACATATAACCTGAGCAGTTCCAGCTCACTCCCATAACCCATAACCCATCTCAGAAATCTCTGTTGCATGTTTTCTACCTATTTTGTACTCCTTCCACCCCCAAATTTCCACTCCATATCACACCACTGACCATACGAGTGAATCAAACAGCCATACACAGCCCACACTTGACCCATCACCTTACTCGCACTTTCCATCCTTTTTTTCACCTAAAGATCATTCCCACTTCGTCACATTAATTGTCAGGTCTTTCTCTCTCACATACTCTTCGAATCCTTTCATTAGCAAGTTCATTCCACTTCCATTCTCTGCCAGAAGCACCACATCGTCCGCGTACGCTAACGAGTATATTCTCTTATTTCCTAGAACTGTACCCCCTTTACCTTCTTTTCCATTTTCTCTTCTAGGTCTGCTAAAAAGTATACTAAACAGCAACGGACTTAGCGGGCACGCTTGCCTGAGACCCCAGCCTGTCCAGAAATCCTTTCCCTTCTGCTCCCCGATCCTCACCCTTGTCTTCGTCTCCGTAAAGACCTCTTTTACCTCTCAATCAGCTCTTTGTCCACCTCCCTTTCTTTCATTGGAATACTTCCTTTCTCTTCTACCTGTTCTTCTAATCTCTTTCTAAGCACCTCCGCGTAAATTTTACACGTTACTGGCATGACAGTGATTCCTCTATAATCTTCCACTTTTCTAGCCCCTCCTTTCTTTAATAAAGGAACTACCAAACCTGTTCTCCACTCCTTCAGCCATCCTTCCTCCCTCCATAATCTATTAAATACTTCCAAAATCTCTTCACTAACCCTTCTTCGACCAAATTTCAACACTTCATTCTCCATCCCATCCTCTCCTGTCGCCTTGTTTCTTTTTAACTTCTCAATTGCTTGATTCACCTCCTCTCTGGTCACCTCATTCCCACCTTCCATTCCTCCCTCCTTGATCTTTCTACCTTCCCCCCTCACCTTGCTCTCCACCCTCCTAGCAATTTCTTAAAATATACCGCCCATTCATCCACACTTAGCACTTCATTGATTCCTTTCCATCCACTCCTTTCTCTATTGATCACCTGCCATTCTCTTCTTTCCTTTATTGCTTTCTCTAGCTCCTCCATGTACCTCTCCTTCTCCTCCTGTCGTTTTACATCCAGTAATTTCCCGTGTTCCCTTTGTCTTCTATTGTACTCCTTTCTGTCTATGTCTCCTATTCTCAAATACTTTAACGATAACTTCATACGCTCTTTATTCTCTACACATTCCACATCCCACCATCCTCTCTTTCCACTTATTTCTTCCTCACTTGGCCTAATTTCTTCCACTATCTTCTCTACCCTTCCCCTCATGTTACACAACATCTAATCCACGCCTCCTTCATCTTCAATCAAAAGATTCTCTCCTTCAATTCTTTCCGTATATTTCCTTAGCTTATCAACTCCCCATTTGCACATCTTTGCTTTTTTCCCCGTAGCACCCTCCTTCTTCCTTCCCTCTCTTCTCCAATTCCCACAATTCAACGTTGCAATGACTGGGAAGTGTTCTGACCCTATTTCGTTCCCTACTTCCATTCTTTCCAACAGCCTCCTTATCCTTTTCTCGGCCAGAATGTTAGCTATCACTATTTCCCCTTTTCCTGCAAACGTAATCTCGCCTTCCTCATCCCCTTCCGAGTTACTATTACAAATGAACCATTCTGTTTTTCCCCCACCAATTCATCATCCTTTTTCGCCACCCATTTCCTAATTACACTCCAACCTTCTTCTTCTCCCCTTCTCCTGTAAATGCCAATTATCCTCACCTTTCTTCTTCCTATCTTCACCATTCTCGTCATTAATCCATCTTTTTCCTCAAATCCCATTTCTATTCTCTTTCCTCCCACCAATCCATTCCTTATTCCTGACACCATACCCCCTTTCTTTCTTCCCTTTACTTTCTCTTTCTTTGCCTCTTGCATCTGTCACATATATCCCTTGCGTAACTTCCTCTTCACTCTCCTCCAATCCTTCTCATCTACCGAGGTTTCTCTCAACATCACTACGTCCCATTTCTTCACCTCTTCCCAGAATCCTTTATCTTCATTCAATAGCCCTGATACGTTCCAAAATGCTACTCTTACTTCTTTCTTCCTTCATTTCTCCCTTCTTTCGTCTTTAAATCCCCTCCCTACTTTTGTGGAAACCCCGACGCTCCACCTTCTCCTCGTTCTTTCCTTTCACCCTCTACTGTTTCCATTATATATATATATATATATACGCGATTCACCTTCATTCTTACATCCCATTCCATTCACCTCTTCCACGTGCACTTTTACCCCAATTTCCCCCATAAACTTTTCCACTTCTTCTCTTCCTGATTCACTCTACACTTTCATTCCTCTAATCTCTATATTTCTACTTCGTTTCGTCTTTTCCTTTACTTCCATTTTTCTTCCTAACTCTCTTAATCTTGATTTCATTCTCACATTTTCTAGGATAACTTCGGTTCGTTTCCTCTCTAAATCCTTTAATGATATTTTCCACATTCTCTAGATCGACTTTCCATTTCGCCTTATTCCTCTCCGGTGGAGATTTTTTCTTAAACTTTTCCCCAACTTCTCTTCTCCCTGCTCATTTCTATCTACTTCCCTTGATCTTTTACTGTCTTTCATCTTGTCCAATCATCGCTTTTATCCGTAAACCCTCCCCCTGTCTCCATTTCTCAAAAACTTGTCTCGATCCTAAGCTACTAGATCTGGACCTATTTAGCAATTCCCGGTTTGACGGCCTACCTCGAGTCCTTCTGTCAGCTAGTCCCCCTTCCTTCTCTCCCCACCCCAAGTTCCCTGGCGTAGTACACTGCACCTCACCATCATCGGTACTATCTCCGGCATCACCCTTATCACTCCATTTTTTCGCCGGCCTCAGTGAGATCATCAGCACCGGGGTTGTTATCTACATGCTGCTGCCCTCTGCTGGACCCCACTGGGCTCCTCACTACAAATATGCTGGCCTACCTTACTTATCTGCTGTCCCCTATCTTCCCTCTCACTTTTCCGTCCTCGGCAATCAACCTCCAAAATAGCATCACAGAACAAAAAGGCGTAATTTCCTATTCGGTACCGGAAACGGAAGCCATTGTTTAAATAATTAATAAATCTTGGAAATTTGCAGAGCATTATAGAAAGACATTCTTCGTTAATTTTGTAAAAAGTTGAGCCTATTCATTGGAAAATAGCCAAACTCCTAATTTGTTTATGAAAATTGTTTAAATAATTAATAAATCTTTGAAATTTGCGAAGAATTATGAAAAAAGTCTTTGCAAAGATATTCTTAGTGAATTTTGTGAAAAACTGACCCTTTTCACTGAAAAATAGCCAAACTCTGCATTTTTTAAACGAAATTCTTTATATAATTAATAATTCTTGTAAATTTACGAAGCAACATATGAAAGAGTCTTAGGAAAGATATTCTTAGTTGACTTCGTAAACAAATTGTGCCTATTTCTTGAAAAAGATCCAAACTCTGAACATATCTATGAAAATTGTTTAAATTATTAGTTATTATTATGAAAGTGCAAAGTATCGTAGAAACGAGTTATTGGAAATATAGTCTTTATTGATTCCGGAAACAAATTGAGCCTATTCTTCAAAAAAATAGTCAAACTCTTAATTACTGTATGAAAATTGTTTAAATAATTAAAAAGTCTTGAAAATGTGCAGAGAATTATATAAAAAAAAGTCATCGGAAAGATATTCTTAGTTAATTTTCTAAAAAATTGAGCCTATTCATTGAAAAATAGCCAAACTCTGAATTTTTTATGTATGTATGTATATTTAATCTCTCCCTTTTACGGGTTTGAGGGCCTCCGCTCCCTGTACACATGTTTACATTCCATCCTTAGTCTAACTTAACCACTGCTTATATTCTAATGTTTCGCCTTACTTAAAATAACAATAATATTACATACATACATAGATTAGCAGTTCGAACTCGAAAGTTCATTGCCTCACTACCCGATTCGGGTAGTGTTTCTAGGTGGATATTTACTACCAATGTGGACCCACCACACCCACGACGGGCCAACAGCACGCAGTATTCCTGAACGGTCACCCATCCAAGTACTAACCGCGCCCAACAATGCTTAACTTCAGTGATCTTACGAGAACTGGTGTTTTCAGCGTGGTATCGCCGTTGGCAACAATAATATTAATACTATTAATTCTTAAACTTTTAAAAATGAGCGATCTTCCAGGGCTTCCGTTTCCTCTTACCATAAAATACATTTTCAACGATTTATAAATTAAAAATGTTTGCTAGTTACTTTCCTCATTAGGATTAACCGTTTGGTTCTGTCCTGTTACCTTGCTTTCTCTTACTTCTTCCATTTTCTTCATCCACATCACTCCCTGTCCATTACCATCCAAAATCCATCTTACACATTCATCCACACTCAACGGTCCATCTTCCTCTCCTGTACACCTCTCTAGTACATGTGCCCATGACTCCATTTCGTATCCACATACTCTACACAAATTTTCGTCTTCATCCATCCAATATCTACAAGCTCTCACTCCTTCTGCAATTCTAACCCGTACCACCCTAGTCTATTTATCTTCCATTTTTATTTTTTGCAAATATTCGGGTTCCGTCAACCCTTTGACCATCATATACCATCCCTTACCCATCACCTTTCATATTGCCATTACATCCTGTTTCTCCTATTACGCCTAGTAACCTACTCCCCTCCCGGTCTGTCTCCCTATGTTTGGAGCTCCTTACATAGGCCTTCTTTTCTACATCCCAAATCCCTCCCCCTTGCTCGCCAGTCCAGGCATTCAAGTCATCTCCTATCAAAAACAATTCTTCCTTCTTTTCCTCCATCCACCTGCTGATTAGTCTCCAACCTTCCTCTGCCTCTCTTCTTCTATACACACAAACCACCGCTATTTTGACTTTTCCAATTATAATCCTTCTTACCATTGTTCCATGCTTTTCCTCCCTGTCCTCCTCTGTTCTCCCTCATACTGCCAATTCTTTTCTCACCCCTGAGAGCATGCCGCCCATCCCTCTACCTTTAACGTGTTCCTTTCTTACTTCCTGCATCGTCCACACATAACCTTTAGGTAACATCCTTTTCATCTCCTTCCAGTCCGTCTCATCCGCCCAGGTTTCACTCATCATAATCACATCCCACTTTTGCAACTCCCGCCAAAATCCTTAATTCTTGTTCTTCAAGCCTGACACATTCCAGAAAGCTATTTTAACGTTTTGCTCTTCCCTTCCCTCACCTATACTCCTCACTTTTCTTCCGCCTTGCCGTTTGTAAACCCCTCTGTTTGATCTCTGAACTCTTTTGCCTCTTCCTTTTTTCTACCTTTCTCAAATCTTTCTCCCTTTTTCCTTATTTCTTCTAATTCTTCGTCCCAGAACCACTCCTCCCCATTTATCCATAATCTGTATCTCCCTATCCATACCATGCGCCCCTTTTTCTTCTCTACCCATGCCCTCTGCTCTATTTTCCATCTTCTTTTCCTCTCCCTCCATGTCAAATCCTCTTCAATTATTTTCTTTCTTCCTCTCAATATTTTTTTCCCCTCCATAATTTTCTTTTTCTCCTCCTCACTCCCTACTTTCACTAGAAACATTCCTTCTTTCGTCCATCCTATTCTCTTAACTCCTTCTACCCTTTGCGGAACTCCAATATCTCTCAAAAGATTTTTGATTTCCGCTTCCCCTGTTTCACTCTCTACTTTCATCCCTTAACTACTACGTTATTTTTCCTCTTCGCCCTTTCTTCTCCTTCCAATCTTCATTCAATCTCACTCAGTCTTTTCTTCAATCTTTCATTCTCATTTTTCAAGTTATCACTTCCTTGTACTATTTCCGCACTCTCTGTTTCCTTCCCCATATGCTCATTCCTGATTTCTAAGTTGCTTATCCGTTCTTCCAAATGTTTTATCTCACTATTTCTCTGTTCATCATCCTCTTTCTGTCTATTCTCTATGCTCTCTAGTGTACCCCATACCTTATCTTTCTCCTTTTTCAAGAGTTTATCCCACTCTTCCCACTTTTCTCTTACTTTTCTCACTTCTCCCCTTACATAATTCCCCTGCCTAGTCATATCCCTATTCATGTCATCCAATCTCTTCCTTGTTTCCTCTCTAAACCCTTTGATGTGAGCTTCCGGTTTTTCAAACATCTCTCCATCCGCCCTATCTCTATCTGGTGTTTTTCGTTTACTTCTAACTTTCTTATTTTCCTTGTCCCTTTCTAATTCATCGTCCCCTTCCTCTCTTTTCCTTTTTTCTTCCCCTTCACTGCTGGTCGCACTCGCCTTTTTTCGCCATTCGTCCAAACTCCTATTCGAGCCCGCGCTGCCTAGCTACTGTCATCTTCCCCCTTCTCACCACTAACCGCGCTCTCAAGATTGACTGCCCCTAACCTCAAAAATTTCGCACGCTCCGATTTCCACTTCACCCAACTTACTTTCACCCTCTACACCTTGGCCTTCACTCACCCTTCTTCCTTTACAACTGATCTCTGCACTCACTGCCCTTTTTGCATCCACAAACTCTTATGCCCTTCACCAAAGCAAAAAAACCAACACTTGAAACAAAAGAGTTCTCTCACGATCGGTACCGGAAACGGAAGCCCTCTGAATTTTTTATGGAAATTGTTTAAATAATTAATAATTCTTGCAAATTTACAAAATCAACATAGAGCAGAGCATTACAGAAAAAATTCATCGGAAAGATATTCTTAGTTGACTCCGTTAACAAATCGTGCCTATTCCTTAAGAAATATCCAAACTTTGAATATGTTTATAAAAATTGTTCAAATAATTACATCCTCGGTAATTCCGTAAACAAATTGAGTCCATTCGTTTGAAAATGGCTAGACTCTTAATTGTTTAATCGAAATTGTTTTAATAATTAATTAATCTTGTGAATTGACAAAGCAACATAGAAAAGAGTTATCGGAAAGATATTCTTAGTTGACTTCGTTAACAAGATGTGCCTATTCTTAGGAAAACAGCCAAACTCTGAATATGTTTATGAAACTTGTTTAAATAAATAATAATTATTGTAAGTGTGCAAAGTATCGTAGAAAAGACTTATTGGAAATACGTTCTTGGTAATTCTGTAAACAAATTGAGCCCATTCGATGAGAAATGGCCAAACTCTTAATTTTTTAATCGAAGTTGTTAAAATAATTAATAATTCTTGTAAATTTAAAAAGCAACATAGAAAAGATTCATCGGAAAGATATTCTTAGTTCATCCCGTAAACAAATGGTGCCTATTTCTTGAAAAACAGCTAAACTCTGAATATGTTTATGAAAATTGTTTAAATAATTAATAATTACTGTAAATGTGCAAAGTATCGCAGAAAAGAGTTACTGGAAATACATTCTTGGTAATTCCGTAACCAAATTGAGCCCATTCGTTGAAAAACGGCCAAACTCTTAATTCTTTGAAATAATTATTAATTATTGCTTAAGATTTCAAAAATAGTTTAAACTTGAAAGAAGTCATAGTCGACGAAAATCTAACTAAAATAGCAGTGTAAAAGTTTTCATCGATAACGTAAACATAGAAAAGAGTCATCGGAAAGACATTTTCAGTTGGCTCCGTAAACAAATTGTAGTAGATAAACGTTTATTTTTAAGCCTGTTGGCCTTAAAAAATTGACTTGCTTACATTTCCATTTTTTACAGAATTTTCTTAAAACTAACCCTTAAAAAACTAACATCCATCCATACCTTATATCTAAGACCGCACGCTCTTATCGCCTTGCCTTCCTCGCTTCGCCTCGCTTCGCTCGCATGTCCCTACTTTTCGCATTACCTCGCATTGCCAAACTCTGCTTCCGCGGCCAATACCTAAGACTTATCTACTATTTACAATATTTACAGATTACTTATATCTACTTCCTCTCCTATTTACAATCTTTCCTTCTCCATTCCTCTTCCTCCTTCCTTCTCTTCTTCCCCATCTTACCCAACACTCCCTCCACCCGTGCTACTGTCCTTTTGTCCCCCCTTTCATGCATCAATACCTCCATGCTTATCCCACTCCTTTCCACCTCTACGCACTCCTACAACCAGTGTTCCACTCTTGCATCCCCCTTCCCACATAGTTCACACATCCTCTTCTCCCTAGAGAGCCAGTACCTATTAACACCCTCCATGCAAACACATCTTATCCTCGCTATAAGCTCCTGACTTCCTTTCTCTCCTTTCTCACATAAATATTGCGTTCTCGCCCTTGGCATAATCCACACATAGTTCCCGTTAAACCTTGCCTCTCTTATTCTCTCTTCCCCTGCTGTCTTCTCTCTCTCCATGCCGTTTTTCTTAACCAACTCATATACCTTCCTTCCTTCCTCGTGCATCCTTCTCACTTCATCCATCTGCAGCCCATTCGTTCTAAAATACCTTTCCCTTTCACCCTCCATCTTCCCACCCCCTCTTCTGTTCTCCTTCTCCCACCAACACTCCCTAACCAGCTTACTTCCCCCCACTTCCAAACATTTCTCTTCATATTTACACGCCCGACTCCCCGCTAGAATCCCTACACTCGTTCTCCCTGTCACCCTCCTGACAATATAATTGGGCGTGTTCCTTGCCAACCCCAGTGTCCACTTTACATACCTCTCCTGTGTACTATTTACTTTCTCACTTTCCTTTCACCGCCACACCTCTGCTCCATACAATAGCACACTCATCACTAGTGAGTCAAAGAATTTCATTCTCCTTCCAAAATCATCTGCGAATGACTTCTTCCCAACCCCCACATCTGTCTCATCACCACATTTGCCCTCCTCACTCTCTCTTTTATGTGACCATCCACTCGACCATTCCTCCGAAACAAGAAGTCCAGGTACACAAACACTTTCACCTCCTGCACCGCCTTTCCCTTCCACTTCCATTCCCCTTCCTTATCCCTTCCACCTCCTTTTCTGAACACCATAACCTTGGACTCTTCCGCATTCAGCTCTAACCTATTCTTATCCAGGTATCTTCTCAACCTCTTCATCATCTCCTTTAAGGCCTCCTCGCTTCTTGCCAGCAGCACTATGTCATCTGCATACGCTAGTGACAAAATTCTAACACCTCCTATCCTGAATCCTCCTACCACCTCGGCCTCCAGCTTACTTCCATATCCGCAATTAAAATCGCAAAAAGCGTTGGGCTCTCCACTCCCCTATCCTCCACCGCCTCCCACAACCTCCCCCTATCCACCGCAGGAAACGCGCCTTTTTGATCCACAAACAACGCGTACGCTCTCGACCCCTTCTTCGCTAATTCTCTATCCACCATGTGCTGCAAAACGTAGAAATTGTCGATAGTACTCCTACCAGCCCTAAAGCCCGCCTGCATCTCCGGCAATATTCCTTTCCCCTTGAAATCCTTCCGCAGCCTCTCCGCCACCACCCTCTATAATTTTCCTGTCTATCCCTATCTCCTTTCTTATACAGTGGCACTATTAATCCTTCTCTCCACCCTCCTGGGAATCCCTCCCCCCTCCATTCTTTCTTCACTACCTCCTTCAGCCTCTCCCTAACCTCTTGTGTACTAAACAGCCATGTTTCGTTCTCTACCCCGTCCATCCCTGCTGCTTTTGATCTTTTTAACTTCCATCTCTGCTTCTCTATCTCATCGTCATTCAGGTTTGCCACGTGGCCATGAGGTTTCCCAAGATTAGATTTGCTTTTAATTCGAAAATGTTTGTTCTGATTTTGTGACTTTTATCTTTTGTGTTCTGATTTTGTGACTTTTACGTTTGACCTGTTTTGATTTTGCGCAATTCATTTTTAATATGATTTTTGTGAATCTTTTGGTTATTCGCCCCATACCCCGAATTTTGTGAATAGTTGTTCCAATCCCCTCTAGTGCCCCAGAAAATTAATTAGTTGTTCCCTGAAAATGATTTATTATATAATTCTTCTCAGTGAAATGTGTCCTATGATCTGAGATTTGTTCTCATTTACTAAAAATTCAGTTGTTAGCCTCAAAACCCAATATCTGTAGTTAGTTGCTTCCCCCCTCCTTTTTTTTATTATCGAAAATAAATTGATATCTCCTGCGTTCTCTTCTCAGTAGAAATTTACCGTTATAAATTGAGACAGGCTCTAGTATTAAATTCCGCGAAATCATGGAGTATCGGACCAGTAATATGTTAAATGGTTAAATATATTCATTGTATATTCCAAAGAAGCGAATTGTAAGCCTTCCCAACGAAATTCAGTTTCATTTTGCTATTAAAATCGAAAATTATGTTTGAAGATGTCAGACTAAAATTTTAGGAATAACAAATCGTCAATTTTGTGATTTATGATCGATCTATGTTCCACAAATCGTATTAATCTATTGAAATAAATGGAAACTTGGTTAATTGCTATTATGATTCGCTGTATTTTTATTCACGATAAAGAAACCCTTATCAATACGGCACCACGCCTTCTGCCTAATTTTCTCACTTGGGATCTGAACTAGTTTGAGCTGAATTGAGTTCTAGTTCCAGTACATCGTAGTCTCAATAATTTCGCTTTCTCTTTTGAGTTTAGAATTTGAAAATTAGAATTCTAGTATTGAGATAACTTTTCGAGACCTTGTTTATTAGTTGCGATTTTGTTGTTTTTGGCGCAAGAAAGGTCTGGCGCCCAACATATATATAGTAGGATAAGTAAGATTGAGATTACTGTGCCGAAGGTATATTAATTCTCTTTGTCAAAAAGACATTATTATAACAAAATATTGTCATCGATAACGTAAACAGATACGATAAGCGTCGTGACTCGAGAGCACTCACACTCTCGGATCTACGAGGACAAGCCAGTTGCTGACACAAAAAAAATGCAGAGGAGAATTGGAAACGTCACTCTATAGAACTGATAACATTACTCTATGGCTAAAGAAGACCTACTTTCAAATATAGGATAGTTTAATCTTTAACCAAATAGAAGAATTTTTAAAATAAAAGATTAATATTCTACCCAAAACGACAAAGTTTCAACAAAAAGTTAAGTTTTCAACGAAGTAGTTAAATTTTATACGAAATTCTTGAATTTGTAAGCCAAAGAGACGAATTTTCTATAAAACCAGTCGGATTTTCAACCCGAAAATGTGAATTTTTGATAAAAATGTTAATCACAAAGAAATAGTTCAATTTACACTAAAATGATGAATCTTCTAACAGAAAGATTTATTTTCAACAAACAAAATTAATTATCTACCAAATGGTTCAATTTTTCAGTCATATATAGTTAATTTTTTAATTGAATAGTTAAACTTTTTACCAAAATAGTTGGATTTTCAACCAAAAATATAAATTTTCAAGAAAAAATGCTGTTTCATACCGATAGTTGAAGTTAAAACTAAAACAAGGAAACTATTAACCAGGCAAATGCGAGTACTTCTAATAAATTCGCATGCAGCTGCAGGTTATCACTGGCTGTGATTAAATTCATACAGTGTTTTCAAGCCCACCATAGTAAAAGAAAAATTTTCACAGGCCTCTCTCTCACTCGGAAAAAGTCCCACGTAAATCTTGAAGTGATTCGGGCCCCCATTACATTAATTATCGAATTATCCCTTTCCTTGTCGCCGTGATATTTACAGATTATATCCGTACCAGTTCGAACATAGTGATTAGAGCAATCTGTGCTAGAATAAGTAGTCTATCTTTCCCCCGAATCTCAAAACGGACATAAATCTCTGGATTATCCCACTGCATAGCCAGATTATATCCGTACCAGTTCGAACAAAGTGATTAGAGTAATCTGTAAAATCCGAAAACCCCAAACTGTATCTGTACCAGCAACACTTACATAGGAAAGTTGGATAATTTCTCTCACGATCATCACATTTGTCTGTACATTATTTAGGGGAGCTTTCGAGCAACTCGTAACAAAGTCACCAACTTTTCAACAAATGATAGATTTAAATGTGCGCGATACAACATGTCCTCAGGCTATTGTGAATTTTTGAATCTACGAATAAACGACAAACTACGTCCGCGCTGAAGCTGCGGTAGATTATGAAGACCAACAAGTTGTAAGTAAAAAAACTACGTATCGTTCCTTTACTATGTTTTAAAATACATCAAACCATTTGCAACAGAACACCAATTCTCATATTCTATTTTCCCCACCTCATTCACTATTAAGAGAAATTCATTACTGCAAATATCAAATCGCAGAATAAATAAGAAATTGAAATAAAAGTAGAACTTAGCAAAGTGCCTGAATTAATATGCTTGGAGTTAACCCATATTACCCTCCTTAACGGAGCTTTAAGTTTTCTCTATCAAGAATCGATTACTATGATTCAATCAATTATTCGGTTCGTAACAAATACATTCTCTGTTCATTTCGGAAACAAATAATTAATAATTGATAATTAATAATTAATCATTGATAATAATAATTAATTATTTGTTTATGAAAATTGTTTAAAAAATTAATAATTAATAAATTTGCAAAATATCGAAGGAAAAAAGTAATCGAAAAGTTAAAAATAGCCAAAATCTGAATTTGTTTATGAAAATTGTTTAAATAATTCATAATTCTTGGGAATTTTTCAAGCATAGAAAAAAGTCATCGAAAAAATATTCTTAGTTGACTCCGTTTTCTTCAAAGATAAATCAGCCAAGGATGAACACATTTTTAAAATTTTCTAAACTTCTTTAAATTCCAAAAATAATTCAAATTGTAATGTTTTCTAATAAAAATAGCAATAATAGGTACATTTAGACGGACGTTATATTCTTTGGAAATGTAACTGAAAGTTAAATAAAATGAAATTCCGAAACGTTGATAATTTTTTATTGTTAGTTAATATATATAATTTAAAAAAGTAGCATTGAGAAATGAGCCAAAAAATTAATTAAAATTTTAATTTTTTCTTTAATAGTAAATTGTGTATCGAGGGCGTAAAGAAGGCTAATTTGACGAGTGTGAACTTGCCGCCCAAAAGGAGCGAGGGCGGCTGTCACGCGAGGCCAAAAAGCCGTACGCCATTGACACACACGGTACTTTTTGTCCTACGCTCCTTGAAAACAAGCCTGTGAAGCAGATAGAGGATGTTTGGTGTACTTGGCGTAAAGTTTAATGTAGCGGGCGTAAAGTTTCATGTCGGTCCGGCGGCGGCGTGCGCATGTGCGAAAGTCACTGGGCTGAAAGCGGCCACATTACGCCTACTTCACGTGCATACAATGACGCGTTTTCAAGGGGGGTCGGACAAAAAAATAATTATAGCCCAGGATGAAATCATATTTTTAATTGCTTGAGATTTCAAAAATAGTTTAAATTTGAAAGAAATCATAGACGTTAAAAATGTAAGTCATCGCAAAGATATTCTTGGTTATTTTTTTTTAATTCAGCGTATTCGTTGAAAAATAGACAAACTCTGAATTTGTTTATAAAAATTGTTCAAACAATGAATAATTCTTGTAAATTGGCAAAGTAGCAACAGTCACCGGAAAAGTATTCTTAGTTGATTCCGTTAAAAAAAATTAAGCCGGTTCGTGGATAAATAACCAAACTGTGAAATTTTGTTTAAAAATTGCCAAATAGCATCTTGTTTCAAGTAACAGTAATAAAACTTTTATTTATCTCACATTTTATAAAATAGACAAACTCTGAATTTGTTTATAATGACACCAACCTGAAAACTGATAGAAGGTTCGAGGTGACAATCTTGTCAAAACAAATTCCTGCGTGCTTGTTTCGACACGGTTCCGCCGGAAGGCTGATACCGTGGGGGATCTAGTTGCCGGGTTCTTTCTGGCGGTCGTAAAACGATAGATTTCAGCCTCTTCGGGCTCCCCATAGCGCTTTGAGATCGGTGTTCGGATGCCCAGCGTGGTGATACCGGAGTTCATTTTCCCTCACGGCCAAAAACTGCCCTCAGGGCCTTTTGCTTGTGAGGAGACCCGTTCGGATGTAACCGGGGTTTTCTAAGAGGAACCTGGTCGTTAGGTGGCTGCCGAGCTTCAGGTGTCGCGCCCTTGCGCCGATTCCGCCTCGTGGTGCGAATACGGTTCTCTTCCTTCCTTCTGAGGGTCACCTTACTTTCAATAACCCTTTCAGTCACGTAATTCAAATCCATTTTTTATGTTTGTTTATTCATATATTCAATATTATAAAGAATTTTATTAATTAAACTATATTTTTATGTTCTTTCAATACTAAAGTAACTAAAAATGCAAAAAATTTCAGGAATTTTAATGAAATATAAAAAAATGACGAGAAAAATAAAAAAAAATCAGGTTGCCTATATATAGGCTTCTGTGCCTGAAAGGGATAAACAGTATGTCCGCCCCTGGAGTAGGAGGTTGCAGAACCTTTCGGGGGAAGGAATCCTTGGACGTCCCGGGCCGGGTCGTGTAGACAGGTGACAAACTAGGCAGAGGAGGCGGCGTCAACCGAATCGGGGAGTTTTGGAGATCCAGATAATCGCCTTCCTCTGCCGAGGTAATCGTCAGGGGTGAATGGGTTCGTTCCGATGATGTCAAAGCCTAGGCGGCCTGGAGAACCTCCTCAGTCATGTGAAGCTCTTGTTGCAGGGAAAGGCCTCCAAGGTCAGTTAGTTGGAGAATCCCGGGGTCCTGGGTTTTCTGGTGGAGAGCCCAGAAAATCGGTACGTCTACCTGGTTCTTTGTATTTATGGAGGGCCCGTTGCTACGTGGGGTCGAGGCTGTATAGTGGTTTAACGGAGCCTCGGAACCCGGTGTGTAGCTGTCGTTCATCGGTATCCCCTCGTAAAGATGAGGGATCCTGAGGGGACTGCCATTGTACCCCGGGCGAGTGGGTTCATATTCTTGGACGTGGTCAGTTCTCGCCGAGATTGTGAGGGCTCGTGTCGAGGGGGTGCTTGCTCCTGTAGATTTTTGCGAGGCCAGATAAGCGCGTTGCCATTTATCTGGACGGCCTAGTTTCTTTTTTCTTGCTTGCGGAAGAGCACCCTGTTGCTCTGCCTAAGCCTTCCGGCGTTGCTCAATCCTCCTCTTATAAAGACTCGGTTTATTCTCCTTCGCCGGATCCATCTACGATCAGAGACAACTCCGATGTAAACATTTTGCCCTTTAACTACCCCTTCAAAGAGTAGAGGGAAAAACACGGTCCGTTCTGAGAGAAAGTATGAAGGAGAGAACCTCGATCCTCGTGAAAGGACCATATGAAAAGAATAAGAACCTCGATCCTCGAGAAAGGACCGTAGGATAGAATAAGAACCTCGATCCTCGAGAAAGGACCGTAGGGTAGAATAAGAACCTCGATCCTCGAGAAAGGACCGTAGGATAGAATAAAAACCTCGATCCTCGAGAAAGGACCGCAGGATAGAATAAGAACCACGATCCTCGAGAAAGGACCGTAGGAAAGTCGGAAACCAGATTAAAAAGAAGTTCAGTTGATTATAAAGTTTCCCCACGATCACTTAATACCACCTCCTGGGGTGGACCGCTGGAAGCTTCCAGGGAGCGTTCCTCTGCGATTGACCAATCGTCGGCTGAGCGTGGCGCTCAACAGTATCCAAACGGGAAAAAAGCGGAAAACAAAACTCGGTAACAATCACTTGAGTAATAATCCTTTATCAAATGTCAAAAACAATTTCAGTTTAGTCCGCGAAGGACTAACATTCTAACACCGTAACAGTAACTTGAGTAATCACTCTTGATTAAATGTCAAAAATCATAATATTTTAGTCCGCTATGGACTAACGTTGCACGGCGCAAAATTAAAAAAAGCACTTATTTCACCGGCGGGCAAAATCTTTCGTAGCGCATACGTCGCGAGAGATATCACAATGGCTCAACGGGCGGAGTCCGACTGAGCTGTTGCCTAGTTAGGAAGGTGTGAGGAACTCAGATCTTCACCTTCCTACGGACCGATTCGAACTCCACTGCGAGCCTGACCGCCACTGCTTGCTGACCGGACGGCGCTCGCACGGCGGCCCGACTCCGTACTACGATAGTCTACTTCGTCGCCACTAGTGGCGCCGCTGGTGCGCGGCAAATATTCAAATACTTATAGTGCCCATTGTGACGAACGGCCAAGAGCCTAAAGTGTTTTTTAGCGGACGTCGATAAAAATTGTTTGAATAAGTAATAACATTTGGGAATTTTCAAAGCACCGTGAAAAAGAGTAATCGCAAAGATATTCTTAGTTAATTTTTTTTTAAATGAGCCTATTCGTTGAAAAATAGATAAACTCTAAATTTGTTTATAAAAATTGTTTAAATAATTAATAATTCTTCAGAATTCGCAAAGCATCATATCAAACAGTCACCGCAAAAGCATTCTTAGTTGATTCCGTTAAAAAAAATTAAACCTGTTCATTTATAAATAGCCAAACTGTTATTTTTTGTTTAAATTGCCAAATAGCATCTTTTTTCAAGTGACAGTAATAAAACTTTTATTTCTCTCACATTTTATACCAAAACTCTGGATTTCAATGAGCTAAACATTCCCAATCCCGAAAAGAACTTTTGTTCATTAATTTGTTTCTAACGTAATAAACAATTTTTTAAATCAACACAATTTATTATGAAAAAACCAAACACACAAATCTTTCGAAATTTTAAAAGCTTTAATTAAAAAAATGGTACTTAAAATTTGGAAATTTTCAAACATTCTAAAATAAAAATGAACTGTGACTAAAACGTTAAATCGAAAATCAATTTTTCTAAATACGAATAAAATGTTAAAAATGTTAATGAAAAGTCTTCTTAAAAAAAAAAGCGTCAAAGGAATCGTATGTATACCGAAGTATACATGCATATATACTTCCACTAAGCTTCTTATGAAAAAAAACATTTCGAGTTCAAATAAACACGCCTGAAGCCAAGCCAGAGTTGTCCTTATGGTTACTCAAGCTGCTTTTTAATAAGGAAAGACGAATTTTCAACAAAACTAGAACCTTATACGTGCGCTCCGCGCGCATCCAATTAATTTACATACAATTATTTTATTTGGAAATGAAGTTCAATAAACTACCATAAAATTAATTATTACTTCAATAACTTCCATTTGTGTACACGGCTTCGCATGGGTACCCTGTCACGATGCAGAATAAATAATTATACAACTCTCAAAAATTTTCATGCAATTTTGGAAAAAACCTCTAAAATGTCGGCGCGTACAAATTTTCATAGAAATACATAGTAAATGATCTCGACTCGAGAAAAGTCCAGATGTCAAGTCATTTCGAGCGCGCCTAGCACACGGATGGGTGACCATCTGCGACGTATAACCGGGTTCTGTATTCGCTGCGTTTTAACCAATGTCGAGCGGGAGGTTTGATGCCGAGAATAATTGTGGCCATTCGATGGCCTAGGTTAAGTCCCAACGTGGATAAGTTCCGCAAGTAGAATCGGAGCTTCCTAGCAAAAAAATAAAATTCACACTGACACTCCGAAAATTTCACTAGGAAATTCTCGGAGTTTCAATGCATTTGAAAATAGGATTTTAAAATATTATCCTAGGAACGATAATTATATACAAAGATCCGACGAGGAGAGAGAGTCACTAAGAGTCGGTCGTGAAAATCCCTTTCCAAAAGAAAACTACGCAACAACAAAGAGATTTTCCGAATTAAAACACACACCAATAAAATAAAAATTGTATTCATACTGAACGGCTGCTTCGAGCGCTCTGACCATCACACCCCTGTTACGCATGGTAGTATGCATGTTAATTTTTGTTCACACTTTCGTGTACGCGCGGAAAGGGGGATATAAGGAACGCCAGAGCGCGAGAGGGAGAACGCACGCAACGAGAAGACAGGACGAAAGAGCGGGAGCCCGCCCACCAGTATACACGTAGCTACAGATACAGTGCACACCACCATGCACCCTTCTCGTGTAAACAGACTCCAGGACCACACTTGAAAGATTTAAAGACTGCGTATTGAATTTAAAAATAGTAACGCGAGAGAAAATTGTTTTTCAGGTCGGAGCGTACTTAGGATTGATGAATAACTGAAAATTCATCAATCACTGACAAATTAAAACGAATTTAGATAAATCCAATTATTGAGAAATAACTTCAATTTGATTTATACGAGTGTATAATCATGAGGCTAAATTGGATTAGAAAATTTTAATTAATCTTTTCAATAAAAATTGTTAATCCCGACGAACAAAAACCAGGCAATCGAAATAATGAGTTAAATTTTTTATTTTAATATAATCCTTTTCATCATTGTATTACATTTATTATCCGTATTGACCACAGATATATGGTAATCATATCTGTTTGATGGTTGACTAGTATTATATCATAAATATAAAATACATAGGAGGAAATCGATGCCTTAGAATCACTCTGTTGAGATTCTTCAGGTAAAAGAAGGGAAAATGCTCGCGACTACGTAAAGGGGTTAAATTGATTAAAGGATGGTCAGATAAGGATTCCAATGTAACCTCATTCGCTACCACCACTTCCGAGATGGGCACAGACAACGAGCTGGCAGACGTCTCGGGCGAACTAGCAGCAGTCTTACCCGAACCCTTACCATAACAACAAGATCGTTGGACCTTATTTCAACACCAAGAGTTAGAACATCTCTAACTCCACCAACCCTAACCCACCCAAATTTAGGTTTATCATTTAAATTTATCATTTAAATTTATCATTTAAATTTTTTAATTTATTTTTTATTTAATTTATTTAAATTTATCATTTATCGCCAACGGCGATACTACGCTGAAAAAACCAGTTCTCGTCAGATCACTGAAGTTAAACAGCGTTGGGCGCGGTTAGTACTTGGATGGGTGACCATGCGAGAATACTGCGTGCTGTTGGCCCACCGTGGGTGTGGTGAGCCCACACTTGTAGTAGTTATTTACTACAAGAAACTATCCACCTAGAAACACTACCCGAATCGGGTAGTGTCACGCGTACCCTGAAAGGGAAATGGCTTAATGGTATACTATTTAATTATGCAAATTTCTACGGGGTAACAAATCCCCTTCTTTTACCGACCACAACTTCACTTCAACATAGACCTAATAAAATCGATTTAAGTAGTAGGTTCACAATGCGACAGAACATCTCCGAAAGATTAGAAGGCCTCCACCTCGATTCTATCCAAGAATCATCTGATTCGATTCCGAAAATAAAGAGAGCTGAATCACAACAATTGAAAAATAGTTCAGACAGAACAATCCGCCAAAAATTCTCACTAGGAACAACAACAAAAATACCGTCCACGAAATTACAGCGACACAGGAGAGATTTTAATACTGCGAATTAAGATTCGGATGGCGATATCGACCTTAGTAAGAACAGCCGCTTGTGAAGATTGAAGAAACGTTTAAGTTAAGCAAATTCGGGAAGGTAGACCTCTCTATCATCCATCTCTTAAATATCTAACGAAGAAAAACAATCTTCCAAAACAAGTAAAAAGAAACATCAAGTAGAACCTTGTTCCGACAGTGACCTGTCGTCAAATAGGGAAACGGTTTATAGTAATACACCATCTAGTCCTCGTCGGGGCGAAAATAGGGATCTGGGTAAAATCGTCTTATATTGTAAGCTCAAATTCGACGGTAGCGAAGAAATAAGTACGGATAACTTCTTGACGCGAATTGAAGACCGCGGAAAACTCACGCAAGTTTCCGGACGATGAAAACTTTGAACGTTGCGTTAAGGAACAGATCCAATGCCGCACGCAAGGTAGGGACGAAAATATAGATGACTACTTAACAAATATCCAAGGCCTAATAAACTTGTAAGAAGAGGAGGTTCCAATGGTTGAACAGTTAAATTGGGCCCATCGAGGACTAAGACCCAAATACCATCATGTAATTAGACGTGCATTTTTTTCTGATCATTCCGCGAATTATCCCGGTTAGGTAGGAGTTGGGAAAAGCAATGGAATGTGTATATGAAAGATTATAAACCACCTCCGCCTCCCGAGATCTCGCTCCTTCGCGAATTTGTGTATAAACCTAAACCTGTAAGTAAGGAAAATAAAAAGAACGAAATTTCCTCAGTTTTAGAAGAGAAGAGTAACGGACGGTCTCAAAAAGAACGAACAGTCACATAAATCGGATTCAGCTACGTCGGCTGTCTCTGGTAGAGCGGTCAAAACAAACACTAAAAGTAAGGATTCCAAAGTAAAAAATGACGTTGTGTGCTACAAATGCAAAGGGGAAAGTTATCAAAAGTTATCAATTGTCCTGACTGCTCGGGAAATGGGGAAAAGAAGAAGTGAGCACGGTCCTCACTGTCTCTCCAACCCCAACGACCGTCGAAAATAATTCTACGATTTCCCGCTTTACCCACAAATTATCCGGATAATTTCATTATATTTCCTAAAGATACTCATTCATGAAAAGATACTCAACAGTTGACAGTTCGCGAACCGACTTCCGTATACGCTACATCCGACATACACGGTTTTCAGGGGGTTGGGATGCCTTCTCACAACGACACGTTTTTTCTAGGGTTGGGGGAGGTTAGTCCTGATTCGCATTACGATATCAGCATAGTCCAGCTCAAGTCTCCGAAAATACTATTCGTTCCGTGGCCGATTCCGAAGACATCGCAGCAGGCGGGAACGTCAACGAACAGGAGTTGATTAGCGGCATTGTTCAAACATGTGAGGTCAGAGGCAGAGTACATATAACGGTAGAGATCAACGGAATATCAGTCGATGCGTTATATGATCCCGGGTCAACAAAAACATACATTAGGAAAGATGTCAGTCTAAAAGTTCTGGATTCACTGGGTATTAAGTTGGATGAGTCTTCCAAGTCGGTAATGAGGATGGCTAACAGTTCTGGGGATATCGTTGAGAGCAAAGTTAAGATGCCGCTAACAATAGATAAGATTACTAAACATTGTTTGGTGGGAGTTGCTGCGAACTTAGATACCGAGTTTATCTTGGGGTTCGACGCGCAAGCGGCATTCGATATGTCCTTCGCTTCAAGATCAAAGACGGTTTGGATGAGTGCTGAGAGTGGCGACAGACACTCCCGACCGACCTCGGTGGTTGAAGACGAGGGTTGTTACGGCATTGTTGAACTCCAAGACCCCGAGAGGGGGGAGTTGAGAAGATTTCTTGACGAAAAACTATCCTCTCGGGGACAAGGACGAAATCAGCTGCGGTCTACCCACCTAGCCAAACATGTCATCGATTTTCAGGGCCATCCTCCAATCAAAGAACGAGTCCCAATAGTGTCTCCTAATGTCAAAGAGGCCATGTATGAAGAATTAGATCGTATATATATATATATATATATATATATATATATATATGATTGAGATTCTGAGCCAACTCTGTTGCGCTAAATATGTATCGACGATAGACCTAAGTTGGGCATTTAATCAGATCCCTTTAGATGAGTCAAGTCGAGAGTACACTGCGTTTATGGTGCCCAGAAGGGGGTTGTTTCCTTTTCTCAGGATGTCCTTTGGGTTGACAGGATCACTCGCCACATTCCAGAGACTTACCGACAAGGTAATAACTCCTGAAATGCGTCCAAACGTGTTTTGCTATTTAAATGATATAATCGTGGTTACCAAGACGTTCAAAGCATTAGAAAAGGTTAGAAAAAGTTTTAGATAGACTAGAAGAGGCTGGATTGACCGGGAACCTCGAAAAGAGCAAGTTCTGTTGTTGAGAGGTCAGGTATTTAGGGTTGATAGTTAATCAGGACGGGCTCAAACGAGATCCAGATAAGGTGGCTCCCGTTTTGTCTTACGCCGCCCCGCGTAATATCAAATAACTTCGAAGATTCATTGGTCTGACCTCATGGTACTGTAGGTTTATTCCGGAATTTGCCCGAATAGCAGAACCCCTCACTAGACATTTCGCGAAAACGTCGATTGGCATTGGAAGGAGGGACTTCGACTGGTTGAAATCTGCATTAACAATGGCACCTATCCTGGCGTCCCCTTCTTTTCGAATTGTAGGGAAGAACCCCTTTGTTTTGCAAACCGACGCAAGCAATACCGGTTTGGGTGTGGTTCGCACTCAAAGACAATCTGCAGAAGAACGTGTAATAGCATATGCTAGCCGAACCCTCACTTCTGCCGAACGTAACTACTCACTCACTGAGCGGGAATGTTTGGCTGTCATTTGGGGAATTCGGAAATTCCGTGAGTACCTGGAAGGGTTTTATTTTGAAGTAATTACCGACCACAGCAGTTTAAAATGGTTGCATAGTTTGCGCAACCCGGCGGGAAGGTTGACTAGGTGGTCTCTCGAGTTACTAGAGTATGACTTTGAGATCATTCACAGGAAGGGTGCGCTGCATCACGTTCCAGATGCCTTATCTCGATTATCGGAAGAAGAGGAACTACCGGTGGCATCGATAACCGCGACAGACGATACGTCGTTGCCGGAAGAGTTAGGTTCGTGGTACCAGAGACAACTAGAGGCAGTCAAAGAGAAACCCTGGATTTTTCCAGACTCGAAAGTGGAGGGAGATAGGTTATACCGCCACAAACCAAACCCGATGACTATTGGCCCGGAATTTATAAAGACGTTGCAGATTTTGTTCGGCGATGTGACCTTTGCCAGAGGTGCAAAGTGGAGCAGGAACGTTATGGCTTCGGACGTAATGGGGCCTTTTCCGAGGAATAATTCAGGGCACCGTTACGTCGTAGTATTCCAGGATCTCTTCCCTAAATGGGTTAAAGTTATTCCGATCAGAACCGCCAACGGCCCAACGATTAAAAAGCACTTCATAGACTCGATAGTGTCTAGACGGGGCGCTCCTCAAATCATACATACAGATAATGGCACAACATTTTGCAACCGCCTGATAAGTAAAATGTGTACCGAACTAGGGATTATCCATACCACTAATCCCGTTTACCAAGCCCAGGCGAACCCTACCCAGAGGGTCAACAGAATCGTGAAGACTATGATTGTCATGTTCCTCCGTCAGAACCATAAGGATTGGGATTTTCATCTTCACGAGTTGCGGTTTGCTTGTAATACTGCAGTCCACGATTCTCTTAAGGTATGGCCCGCTTTCTTAAATTTCGGAAGGCAACCGACGCCCTACCGAGAGTTTAGAAAGGAAACCAAGCAGGGTAGGGGGGAATGGATGGAAAGGATGCAATGCCATGACTATCTCCGGGCACGGTGAGCTTCGATTGAGTTTAATTGAAAGGTTCCATAACTGAATATATTCCAATTGGATGTTGTAAAGAGACATTTTCTGAACTCAAAACACTCAAAATTAAAATATAAGGCTGGGCCGTTTTTTATATAAGTCATTTTTTCGTCTTTTTAGTTATTATTTTTAATTATATTGAATACATGTTGGATTTTAGATTATTTATGAAACTCGAAATGAATCTTTAAGTACGTGAATGGAGAAATATGTCAAATGAATTTAAATAATAAAGAAAATACTTAAATCTATAATAAATAAACAATTGAGTTATCATGTCATATACATTTTTTATTCGATAAACAAAATTTACAGTCTTTTGAGAGGATTGATGGTTTTGGTATTAGTCAACAAATATAATTTATAATTATTAACTTTCTATTTATCTTGAATCTATTAATTATTTCTAACTTCTTATTTTCATAAGAGTAATTACGTTTCAATATAAATTCATAAAATAAACTATATAAAATTTAAATAAACAATAAAATTATAACAATTTTTTCTTAGATAATGATTTATATTTGCAGTTATTTGCGTAACTTGAAAGTTTTCGAATACAATAAGCAAATTCTAGGATGAAGAATTTAATCAAAGAATGTTTTAATGTTCATATATAATCAAAGAAAATTTTTCGAATATTGAGAGGTATGAATATTCTTTGAATTGCACTGAAATTAAATATGACACGAGTTATATTCACAAATTGCTCGCAACAGTCGATTTCCATAATTTGGATTTTTGACATCAACTTTGTACTTGTTCCAAACCAGGGCAAAATCGGAATGAGCTGATTCTACTGCTTGTTCTCCATAAAAGCCTAATCCTCGATTCGTTTTTGTACAAAATTGTTCAACGTGAAAAAAAACAATATGTACTTTTGGAGTGACTGAGATGTTTAAATCTAAATAACTAGTTTTAAATTCTCTGATATATTTCACATAGTTAGAGTCCAAGTTTGATGACGTAAAACAAGCTTTGACAACTTTGTTAAAATTATGGAAAGCAGCAACATATTTCAATGTTCCTAAATTAGCGTTCGATTGTAATAAATCTATTTTATCTAACAAAATCTTACAAGAATTACCTGCGAAACCAGGGCTACCGCGAGTGATTTCTCTTTGTATGTGACACATTTCTGCCCATTTTAACGCACCAGTTTCAAACTCTTTTGACATATGATTAAACATAGTATTTACAACTCCTAACATGAGATGTAATTCGGGCATAGGTATTATATTTAATAATGCTTTATCTTCCTTCGTCTCAATGATGGGAGGATGAACGCAATTATAAAACTCTTTCGCTGAATTTTTCTTACTTCCCGATTCACACCATTTCATGCAGTTTTGTAAAATATTGCCATATGTTCTCAATTCCCCGACTTCATGTAAATTGTTTTTATCAATGTAACAGTATAGACATGGATGCAAGCTTGAATGAGTCATAATTCCAGCGAAAATGTTCGCAAGCTTTAGATCAGTCGCAACCGTTCCTTCGAATGTTTTCAGCTTCAATTTAGACCATAACTGATTAACTTTTTCGTAGTTTTCTTGAGTTGAAGGTGCCAAAGCAAGAATAAATAATTTGTTGACACTTGTATCTTTGAATTTTTTTGCTGAAATTCCATCTTTATATCTTTGCCGCGTATATTTTCGTTCACATACGCTTGCATCAATATCAGGTAATACTTGAATCGAAAGACAAATTTTTAAAAAGCCTCCTCCCCCATCGATTCCAATTTTCAAGTGAGTTTCTGTGGTTTTCCTTATTTCTTGTACATGTTTTATTAGCTTGTTTAAGTCTTTGCAATAAACAACGGTTTGTGCTAAATTCGATGCATTATTAGCTAAATTTTTTGTGAAGTTGAGTATCTCAACGTTGAAATGTTCATCTAAACAGTAATTATTATTTGAAAGTTTACGTTTTAGGTTTGGTTCAATTATCTAGAGATTTTTCGTTGCAGAACGAAGAGACGCCGCTATGCTGCAAGTAGCATTCAAACTCAAATTATTAATTTCTTGTATTTTTTGAAAATCCGCGATACTAAACAGAGTTTTCTCAGTTTGTTTTTTGCTACTTTCGCCAATAACAATGTTCAGGTTTTTTCCTCTTTGTTGTTTTAAGGATAATGATTTTGAATGCTCCTTTGAATCAGCATTCTTATTACTCATATCTTTTAATAACATAGAGGTTAATTGTTCTTTTTGCGCAGGTGTGAATGAATTTTGTATGCAATTATTAACATTTTTTACTTGATTAGAATTTGAACATACGTGGTTCTTTCCTTGTCCAATCATCGAAAAACATTTTGAACAACGTTTCTCAGGCTTTGATACAACTTTATTATTGACATTTTCATTGTTTTTTTAGTTTGAAAAAACATTTCGGCGTAACGGCTTTTCGTTCCCATTCATTCTTGCCATTATACAGAAATCGCATTCACTCCTATCTGCTACTTTGGATCGTGAATTTATTGGTATATGATATTGAGAAAAATCGAACTGTTGAATTGTATCACTGGTAATGTTAGATTTGTACAAATAACTTTTAAACGTATTGCATATAACAAGTGGTAGACAACTATTCGTTGCATCGTAACTGTCGAATAAAAGTTCTATTTTTCCTTGTAAAGAACTTGTTATTTTGCTCATAGGTCCACCTTTCTTTAAGCACAGTAAACAGATAACATATCGATTTTCTTCATGAGTACGCGCGTGATTTTTTCCGATTTTTGAAAGAGACATAACTACTCGTAATTTTTAAGCTTACTTTGAGAATTGACCAACGGTCAGAACAACTTTTCTGCTTGAAATAGGTTCAGGCGGTCGATAAAGCAGAGTGCGTCTGTTTTATCGATTGAATAAACCGACCTCGCAGCGATTTGAATACAATAAATTATAAATATAAAGCAAAAAATAGCAAAGGGGAGGAAAAAGATCAGGGTCGTAGGTAGACTTTATAACTTGGTGACGAACTTCGGGTGCCGCTTCGCTTGTTCAGTGCCTAGCTACGAGCCTGAACTTGAGCTCAGCTGGGCTAATGGTAAGAGGGGCGCGCAACAAAATCGGACGCAACAGAATCGGCACTCCACTGTACATTGTAGATAAATAAATCATATATATTTTATATAGATTGCTATTTTTGCTTTATATTTATAATTATAATAATATTTGGATTTAATTTATATTTCGAGTTTATCTTACATATTTATTTATGCACTCAAAGCTTTAAAAACAATCTAATGTAATACATACATTTAACATAATTAAAAATTATAACTAAAAAGACGAAAAAATGACTTATATAAAAAACGGCCCAGCCTTATATTTTAATTTTGACTGTTTTGAGTTCAGAAAATGTCTCTTTACAACATCCAATTGGAATATATTCAGTTATGGAACCTTTCAATTAAACTCAATCGAAGCTCACCGTGCGGGATCTAATCTCTTCGTCACATAGATAGAGCGAACGAATTACAGGCTAAATACTACAATAAAAGCCGCCGTAACAAATCCTTCCGAGTATGTGACATGGTTCTTAGGAAACAAAGAGTGTTATCAAGTAAAAAGAACGAAATAGCCGCTAAACTGGCCGAAAAATTCGAAGGTCCCTACACAATCTCCCGAAGGTTGTCCCCTGTAGTTTATCCTTTGATCAATCCAAGGGGCAAGGTTGTAGGGAAGGAACACAATCGATATCTAAAACCCTATCATAGAGGACATTTGGAGGGTAGCGAATCAGAGTAGGGCAGATGTCGAATATAGTACCTTAGGAAACTAGACTGGGGCTGGATTGTTTCGGACGATCAACCCTATTTCCTTTTTCTCTTTTTCTGGTCCTTTCACCTACCGAGCAAAAAGCCAAAGACCAAGGAGATCCAGTGACGTGTGAAAGAAGACTATGTTCCGCCCACCACCTGTCATACCGCCGCCTTCAAACAAGGAAATGTTAGAAGAGACCATCTGGAAAAGCATCCCCCGCTACGATAATCTCTCCAGAGCGGGCTGGCTCAAGATGGGAGCACCCAAACCTAGGACATACCGCGGAACAATAACGCAAGAATGTTTCGCGTGCCATAAGTTGGGGCACAAGGCTGCGCAATGTCCAGAGCGAGAACTTCATCATGCAGGGTGTCCATTAAAGACGCGTGATAAAATTCCCGTACATTTCCCGCTGACTTCTTCAAAATTCCCGTGCATACATCAGACTTAGAAAGTGCTTCGTGGTATGCTCCTGTAAAAATGAGACTTCTTTAAACATAAAATATACACATGATAAAACTTTAAAATGAAAGTATAAAAATGAAACGTTTACAATACAAGTTGTATTCTCTGTTTTTCGTTGACAAATTAAAGTATATGTAGCCTACTGTTGGTAATAAACTTTTAACTCATTTTTTTTAGTTTTAAAATAATTATTTAATTAAAGAAATAATTTTTTTAACCGATACTTCTGCGTTTAACTTACTGAATATCAAACTCTTCTCTCTCAAATTTCAGGATAACGTTTCAACGTTTTCTGCAACTACGGACAATAAGTAATTTCAATAGAAATTAAGAAATAACAAATTCTAATTTTATTTTTAAAATAGAACTTTTCATTTAAGAGCGAGAGATTAGGCGCCGCTATGATACTTAGCTGGCATTTATACGTTTCGAGCATATTGTCGTTGAAATGTACACTATCATACCAAATTTTAATGTAAAATTACATGAAAAAGATGTGGCAGGTGCCGAATTACTGCCTAAAAAGGTAGACAACAACACTTTTTCCCAGTTGAAGAGTGGTTGAAGAACAGAGGGCCTCCTTGTCAATTTCGAACTTCGTTTTCAAACTTTTTTCCATAAGTTTGTAATAAAATGCAAAATAAATGGATACACGAGACGACTCTTGTTATTGAATAATCTCTACAAACGGTTAGATTAAACTAGAATTAGGTCAACTATTTACAAATCATCGTTTTCTGGGATCGCAACGATAGAAAAAAACAGGAGTTATTGAGAAACCAGGTAAATAACTTCAGTTGACCGTGCGTGCGGTTTTTTTTCCTTAGCAATGCAAACCTTATTTTTTATTTTATGATTCACACTAAAATAAAAGCAGAGTCCTCTTAGAGGGAGGGGGCGAAGCTGGTTTTTTTTGGTACTACAGTTTTACTAAGGTATTTACAAGGCTTGCCAGAAGAATAAAACTGACAGTCCCCGGCTAAAGTTGGGGGAGTTGTAAGACGGTAGACTTCATCTATCGTCTCACTGACAGCTCACCACCTGCTTCGTTTGATTGTTCCTGCGTAAATAAAGTCTAAGAAACCAGAGAGGGAGCCGCACCATGAACCTTCAGAGCACTCGCGAGATTTATAAATTAAATTACTAATGTCTTTTTTCTTTGTTTATTATTTTTATTTTTGAGTTCTGATAATTGTAAACCTCGAGTCATTCACGCCGATGTCAGTCATGAGAGGAAGCGAGGGCGATACAGACGTCGAGGAGGAGAGGGGGTCCAGCACATTATCCTGAGTTACGGTATTACGAATTGCCGAATCCTCCAATCAGACACGAGACTGATGGCCGAGTGGCCGCTACGTATCATGGGGTACGTTCGTAACGACCATCTGGAACCTGGGCAAATACGAAGTCATAAACTGTCGGACGTCTGCAACTCTATAATTTATATGGACACGGTATCAGTGCCGAGTAATCATGATCCTTCAATTGTATCCCTAGAGTCGTTCGAACGTTCCTTGTGTGAACGTTATGTTCATCTTGCAACGTAATTCCCGAGATACGATTTTCCACAAGTTATCCTCCTGCCGGCATTCGTCAACTGATACCGCACTCGTACTGGCGGGTGGACTCTTCAAACTCTTCTGGTTGTCTGGAAGTCGACATAGAATAGTGAAGCTTCTCGAGAAATTTTTAAGATCCAGATAAACACCGTTCAAAATGGCTGAGGTACGGTTTGATTTTTTTTGGCAAGCTAAGTTAGGATAGAAAAAATTGTCATTGATGAGTTGGAATAAAGAGCAAGAATAGAGAGCCCTAACCTAGCTTTGCCGGCTTAACCTACAATTACAATGATAAAGTTTTCTCTGAGTGCTCTTTCCCTTCCGTGGCGTGTAACTAGACATTTTCGGTAAAACCTCGCGAGATGGGATTATCACGCTTAATTCGAGATTCACGAGCTAGGTAGAAAATTGTGAATTTCAAGAAGACAACCATGCCACGTATAAACTTAGAAGCAACTTTGAACTGAACATCGAAATAAATGGTGCGTCACGCGTGAAATTTCGATCAACTATAATTACCAATTTTTTGGTATAGTTGAAATTCCTCATATTCCATTTAATAAATGTTAATCTTACTTTAGTGTCAAATTGTTGGTCTCATAAACAATTTGTTTATGAAAATTCTTTAAATAATTAGAAATTCTTGGGAATTTACCAAGAATAATAGGAAAAAGTCATCGGAAAGATATTCTTAGTTGACTCCGTTTTCTCTAAGGATATATGAGCCAAGGATGAAAACATTTTTGAAATAATTCTAATTTGAATATTTTCTAAAAAGAATAGCAGCGGATGAATTCATAATTTCAATTGTTTAAGATTGAAATAATAGTTATAATTAGATGGATGTCATATTCTTTAAAAATGTAACTGAAAGTTAGATAAAATAAAATTCTAAACGTTCATAATTTTATATTGTTAGTTAAAATTAGAAGCATGTAATTCTCTTTGAAAATGTAAACAAGAGTAAAATAAAATAAATTTCTGAATGTTCATAATTTGTATTGTTTATTATTCTAATAAAAAAAATTATTTTCTAAAAAAACTGAGGCTATATAACTGTCAAAAGACACATTAAGAAATGAGTAAAAATATTAATTAAAATTGTAATTTTTTCTCTAAAAATAATTAGCCCAGGATTAAATCATATTTTCAATTGCTTAAGATTTCAAAAATTTCTTAAACGTGAAAGAAGACATAGTCGTTGATAATGTAACTAAAATAAAAATAAAATTAATTTCTAAATATTCATAATTTTCCATTATTTGTAATTATAATAATAAAAAAAAAACTTGTAATTGAAATCGTAAACTTTTTTCAAATTTGTTTGAAAGCTATCTAACACATGCACAGTAGAACTGAAAACGTTACATGCATAACCGACACATGCGCAGTAGAGCTTCAAGCAGAGCCTTGTCATTGGTGAAGAAGTGAGATTCAAGAGAATAGCTAATTATTCTCTTCTCCCTACCAATGAGATGCTCCTCTTCATACTGCCGGAATAACCATTCACGCCTGCGTTGAAACAAATGCGCAGTAGAGCTGATAACGCTAGAGCGATCAGCATCTTCATATCAACTATTTAATATAGGATAAATTTTCAACCAAATTGTTTTATTTTCAACCAAAAATACAATAATTACATTTTCAGTTAAAAGAAATAATTTAAAGGAAAAACGATTTTTCAAAAAAATAGTTGAATGTTCAACCATAGAGATGTATCTTTAAATAATCAAATAAATTTTTGGCTTCCGTTTCCGGTACCGAATGGTAAAGTCTGCGTTTTTATTCTGTGCTATCTTTTTTGGTTTTGGCGACGGGTGTGGAGTTGTGATTGAGGTGAAAGGCGTTAAGGGAGGTGAGTGCAGTGAAGGGGTTGTGTGGTAGAGTGTGGGCTGTTTTGTAAGGTTGAAACGGTTAGGAGGAAAGTTGAAAGTGCTAATTTGGATGTTAGTTGCCGAGGACGGAAAAGTGAGAGGGAAGATAGGGGACAGCAGATCGGTAAGGTAGGCTAGCATGTCTGTAATGAGGAGCCCAGTGGGGTCCGGCAGCGGGCAGCAGCGGATGGATAACAACACCGGTGCTGATGATCTCACGGAGGCCGGCGAAACAGGGAGGAGTAAGGTTGATTCCGGAGATAGTACCCATGATGGCGAGGTCCAGTTTACTACGCCAAGGAAATTGAGGTGGAGAGAAGGAATGGGGAATAGTTGAGAGGAGGACTTCGAGGTAGGCCGTCAAATCGGGAACTGCTTAATAGGTCCAGATCTAGTAGCTTAGGGTCGAGACAACTTTTTGGCAAAAGGAGGCGGGGGGGGGGAACTACGGATAAAAGCAAGGAGAGGGATAAGACAGAAGACAGTAAAAGATCATGGGAAGAAGAGGGGAATGAGCAGGGAGATGAAAAGTTGCGGAAAAAGTTTTAAAAAAAGTCTTCACCAGAGAGGAATAAGGCAAATGGTAAAGTCGATCTAGAGAGCCTGGAAAATCTCATCAAAGGGTTTAGAGAGGAAACGAGTCGAAGTCTGAATGGCATACAAAAGCGAGGGGAGGTTTGGCAGGAAAGTTAGAAAGAAGTGGGAAGAATGGGATCTGGTGTAGTGGCAAGAAACAAATACGGTTCAGAAACAGTTGGACGATATAGATCAAAGAAGTTCAACTATCCACTAAGTAATTGAGATTTCAATCCAGAAGACTAATTTCCTACCAAAAAAGACGAACTTACAATAAAATACATAAATCAACCAAATTGTTGAATCTTCAACCACACAACTGGATCTTCAAAAAAATAAAATGAATTTTTAACGAAGAAATAAAATTTTCAAGCATTTTTCAACCAAATCATTTATTTTTCTATAAACTTATTTAATTTTCAAGCCAAAAAGACGAATTTTCAACCAAGTAATTGAATTTTCAAACCAGAAGATTAATTTTTCACCAAAACAGACGAACTTACAAGAAAATATATAAATTTTCAACCAAATTGTTGAATGTTCAACCAGACAGATGGATCTGCGAATAATAAATGAATAATAAACGTACAACTTTTAACCAAGTAATTGAATTTTCAATCACGCAGTTTAATTTTCTGCCAAAAAAGACTAACTCACAATAAAATACATAAATTTTTAAACAAATTCTTGAATTTTCTACGAAAAATAGAGGAAGTAAATTTTCAGTTAAAAAAATTAATTAAAAGAAGAAACAAATTTTTAACAAAAAAAAGTTTAATTTTCAACCATACAGATGGATCTTGAAATAATAAAATGAATTTTTAACAAAGAAATTCAATTTCCGAACAAGTGTGAAACTTTCAATCCAGAAGATTAAGTTTCCATCAAGAATAGAATAATTAAGTTTTCAGTTTAAAAATTTAGTTTAAAGGAAAAACTATTTTTCAACAAAATAGTTGAATTTTCAGCCACACAAATGGATCTTTAAATAATAAAATGAATTTTTAACAAAAAAAAAAGTTAAATTTTCAACCAAGTAATTGAGTTTTCGATCCAGAAGATTAATTTTCTACCAAAAAAGGCGAAATTACAATAAAATACATATATTTCCAACTAAATTGTTGAATTTTCAACCAAAAATAGAATACGTTAATTTTCAGTTGAAAAAATTGATTTGAAGAAAAAACGAATTTTCTACAAAATAGTTCAATTTACAACAAGAGAAATGGATCTTCAAATAATAAAACGAATTTTTAACAAAAAAGTTCAATTTTCCACCAAGTAATTTAAGTTTAAGCCAGAAGACTAATTTTCTACCAAAAAAGACGAAGTTACGATAAAATACCTAAATTTTCAACCAAATTCTTGAATTTTCTACCAAAAATAGAATAGAATAAATTTTCAAATGTTAATTCAAAGAAAAAAACGAATTTTCCACAAAATAGTTGAATTTTCAACCATATAACTGGATCTTTAAATTATGAAATGAATTTTTAACAAAGAAGTTAAATTTTCAAGCATTTTTCAGCCCAATAGTTTAACTTTCTGTAAACTTCTTTACTTTTCAAGCCAAAAAGACGAATTTTCAACCAAGTAATTGAATATTCAGACCAGGAGATTAATTTTCCACCAAAAAGACAAAGTTACAATGAAAAAAAAATTTTCATCCAAATTGTTGAATCTTGAACCAGACAGATTGATCTACGCATAATAAATAAAGTTTCCAAAAAAAGACGGTAAAACTTTCTAACAAGTAATTGAATTTTCAATTCAGAAGTTAAATTTTCTATAAAAAAAAACGAATTTACAATAAAATACATAAATTATTTAATTAAATTGCTGATCAATTTTCACCAATAGAGATGGATCTACAAATAAAAAAATGATTTTTAACAAAAAAATTCAATTGTCGAAGAGGTAATGGAATTTTCAATCCAGGAGATTAATTTTCTATCAAGAATAGAATAATTAAGTTTTCAGTTAAAAAAGTTAATTTAAAGGTAAAACGCATGTTCAACAAAGTAGTTGAATTTTCAACCACACAAATAATAAAATGAATTTTTAACAACGATTTAAAGCTTTCAAGTACGTAATTGAATTTGCAATCAAGAAGATTAATTTTCTACCAGAAAAGATGAACTTACGATAAAATACATAAATTTTCAACCAAATTCTTGAATTTTTAACCTAGAATAGAATAATTAAGTTTTCAGTTAGATCAATTAATTTAAAGAAATAACTAATTTTTAACAAATTAGTTCAATTAGCAACCATAGAGATGGATCTTCAAATAATAACTAGAGCCTCATACGCGCTCTCCGCGCACGACCAATTTAGTTACATGTAATTATTTTATTTGGAAATGAAGTTCAATACTAATAATTATAATAATAACAATTACAATAATTGTGAAACTCTAAAAATTTGCATGCAACTTTGGAAAAAACCCTATAAAATGTCGGCGCGTACAAATGTTCATGGAAATACACAGTAAATGCTCTCGACTCGAGAACAGTCCAGATGTAAGCCATTTAGAGCGCGCATAGCACTCGGATGGATGACGATCTGCGACGTATACAACCGAGTTGTGTATTCGCTGCATTTTACCTCGGTTTTAACTAATGTCGAGCAGGAGGGTTTCTTCGACAAATTGCCAAAATCTTAATTTGCTCATGAAAATATTTTAAGTAATTAATAAATATTGGAAATGTTAAGAGCATAATGAAGTCATCGGAAAGATATTCTTCATTAATTCTGTAAGAAAATGCACCCTATTCGTTGAAAAATAGCCAAATTTTGATTTTTTTCATGAAAATTTTTTAAATAATTAATAATTCTTGTGAATTTACAAAAAAAACATAGAAAAGATCATCGAAAAGACAATCTTAGTTGACGCCGTAAACAACTTGTATCTATTCCTTGAAAAATACCCAAACTCTGAATATGTTTATGAAAAATATTTAAATAATGAATAATTATTGTGAATGTGCAAAGCAATGTACGAAATTCTCATTTGAAATACATACTTTGTTGCTTCCGTAAACAAATTGAGGCTATTCGTTGACAAGTAGCTAAACTCTGAATTTGTTTATGTATGTATGTATGTATGTATATTTAATCCCTCCCCCTTTTACTGGTTTGAGGGCCTCCGCTCCCTGTAAATATATTTACATTTCATCCTTACACTAACTTAACCGCTGCTTATATTCTAATGTTTCGCCTTACTTAAAATGACAATAATATTATTACTATTGGTTCTTAGACTTCTAAAAATGAGCGATCTTCCAGGGCTTCCGTTTTCTCTTACCATCAAATACATTTTCACCGATTTAAAAATTTAAAATTTCTGCTAGTTACTTTCCTTTAGCCAGGATTACCCGTTTGGCTCTGCCCTGCTCCCTTGCTTTCTCTTACTTCTTCCAGTTTTTCATCCACGTCACTCCCTGTCCATTACCATCCAAAATCCATCTTACACACTCATCCACACTCAACTGTCCATCTTCCTCTCCTGTACACCTCTCTAACACATGTGCCCATGACTCCATTTCGTATCCACATACGCAGCACAGATTGTCCTCTTCATCCATCCAATATCTACAAGATCTCACTCCTTCTCCCAGTCTAAACCGTACCACCCTATTCCATTTGTCTTCCTTTTTTATTTTTTGCAAATATTCTGGTTCCGCCAACCCTTTGACCATCATATACCATCTATTGTACCTCGAATCCATAATCTTTATCCATCTCTCTTCTCCTTGTTTTACTAATAGCTCTAACTCTATGTCCTCCCACTCCAGTACACCTTCTTGTATATCAGAAGCCCTCCTCATTTTTTCCCTTTCTTCCTCCCATTTCGAATTTCCCAAATTGCCTCTCGTCTCCTTGTTCCGAACTTCGTCCAAGCATACCTGTGCTATTCTGCTCCCCTCTCCCCTTTTCAGCTTCTCTTCAAACTTCCAGGCTCTCTTAATTTGTCTAGTTACCATTTTTTCCCTTCCTAGTTCTTCCCTTAACATGTATCCTGGGCAACTCCAACTAACCCCCATTACCCATCTCAGAAATCTCTCATGCATGCTTTCCACTTTCCTATATTCCTTCCATCCCCAGACCTCCACTCCAGAACACAACAACGCCCAAACCAACGTATCAAACAACCAAATCCTCATTTTCCAATCGTCATTGAACCTTCTCTTTCCTATACCCCATACTTGGCCCATCACTTTACTCGCACATTCGATTCTTTTCCTCACCTGCACCTCATTTCCCCCTCCTGCCTCAAACCGAAAACCTAAGTAACAGAACTCCTCCACACTTTCCACTGTTTGTCCGTTCATCTTCCAAACGTAACCTATTTTGGTCTTTCTATTTCAAAAGAACATAACCTTGGTCTTCCCTACGTTCACCGTCAGTTCTTTTGTTCCCACATACTCTTCGAAAATTCTTATCACTAGGTTCATCCCCTTCTCATCGTCTGCTAATAGAACTACGTCGTCCGCGTATGCTAGAGAATACAGTTTGCTATTACCCAAAATCGTCCCCCCTTTCCCTTTCTTCTTTAGCTTCTCCTCTAAGTCTGCCAGCAGCATATTAAATAGTAGCGGACTCAACGGGCACCCTTGCCTTAGACCTCTTCCTGTCCAGAAAACCTCCCCGTTTTCCCCCCTATCTTCACCCTAATCCTGGTTTCAGTAAAAATTTCCTTTATCCTCTCCACCAACCCTTCCTCTATTCCCCTCTCTTTCATTGCCTGCCATAGCAGTTTTCTATTCACTGAGTCAAAAGCTGCTTTAAAATCTACGAACAAGGCGACTAATTTCCCTCTTTTTCTCCCTAAGTTTCTGATAGCCACGTAGTTGAGTACGTAAATGTTATCTATTGTCCCCATCCCTTTTCTAAATCCCGTCTGATTGTGTGGAATACTTTGTTTCTCTTCTATCTGATTCTCTAACCTTTTTCTTAGAATTTCTGCGTATATTTTATAACCCACTGGCATCAGAGTGATCCCTCTGTAATCTTCTACCTTCTTACCCTCCCCTTTCTTGACAAGCGGTACCACCAGCCCTGTCCTCCATTCCTCCGGCCACCCTTCTCCTTTCCAGACCTTGTTGCAGATCTTGCACATCCCTTCTCTAATCCCTTCTCCTCCATACTTTATTGCTTCGTTCTCCATACCATCCTCTCCTATAGCCTTGTTTCTTCTCAGTCTATCTATCGCCTGATCCACTTCTTCTCATGTTATTTCGTTCCCTTCCTCCATTTCTCCCTGGACTATCCTTCTATTTTCCCCTTTCATCCTATTTTGTTCTCCTCCTAACAGACCCTTAAAATAATCCGTCCACTCGCCCATTTTTATTTCTTCATTCAGGCCCTTCCTTCCTCCTCTTTCCCTATTTATCACATCCCAGACCCTACCTTCTTTGATCGCTTTTTCTACTTCTTCCTTGTATTTCTCCTTATATATATATAATTTGAAAAAAAAAAGTTAAACAACCACCGCAGGGTCCCACTAAGAGCAACTGCCATCCAACAAAATGTCAATAGCCCCCAGTAGCACCGCGGTAAATCACACCTATGGCCACGTCTCACAACCGTGATATGGGTGGTCATAGGCAACGACAAAATCACAACAACAGGCCGGCGAAACCCTCGTGTGTCTTGAGGACACGAAGCGACCCAAGGATGACAGCTTTCTGCATCCATCTCGCAAGTGCCTTGGCATATTTTTGGCACGCGGGTATTGCTTTAAGGTTACGAACCAGTGATAGTTTCGCACCTCCGAGAGCACCTATCACAAGGACAATTACTTGTACCGAATATTTTGGGTACAGTCGTTGTAGCTCTCTTTTAAGGTCTTGATACCTTTCCTCTTTTTCTTTCTCCTTTGCAGTGATGTTGTATTCGGACGGAGCCGAGAATTCGATCACGAATATAGTTCGTTTCTCGAAGTCTTGGAGAACAATGTCAGGCCTCGAGTGCGCAACGGAGACTGCTGCCCGAAAATCGTAGTTCCAGTAAATTTGGCACTTCTCGTTTCGGACAATCGACTCTATCTCCTTTGGAGCATGCGGCAGGGCAGGGTCGCGGCCAACGCCGTAAGAGCGACAAAGATGGTAATAAAGCACTCTTAGGGCTGCATTATGTCTATAGATATACGTCGTTCTCGCGTGGGTCGGACACCCTGATAGTATGTGTTCTAGGTACTCAGCGTGTGCATGACACGCTCTGCACCTATCACTGGGAACTTCTTGACATAAAATGCGCTCACGGTATGCTAAGGTGGAAATGACACCGTCCTGGCATGCGAAAATAAAACCCTCTGTACCTGAATTAAGCCCTGATGATTTGAGGAAAGCAAAAGTTTGCTACTTCGACAAGGACTGTTTTTCTACATTTCTGTGAAAGTTTCCGTGCATTTTCATGTCGAGTAGCTCTTGGTGAAAATTTTCAACGTCTGCTTTCTTCACTTTGGTTTTTAGAAGTGAAGCATCTAGATTAAGTAATGCACTTTCCTCACTTCTGATGTTAAAATTCAGGCCAAGGGTCTCGGCCGCTTGCTCCGCGGCTTTGTAAAGGAACGCTCCTTCGCCAATCATCTCGTGGTTCCTGACCATCTTTAGGAGAGGATCTCTGCCATTCGCAACGATGTAAGCTGTACTTAGAACAATCCGGTTATGAAGAAACTGGAGATTCAGAAGTCCGCGTCCACCTTGACGGCGTGAAATATATAATCGCGGAACTGACGAATTGATATGCAAGCTTTTATGCATATGCATGGTCTTACGTGTAATGACATCAAGGGCCTTAAGCTCGTTCTTCGTCCATTGAACTACGCCAAACGAGTAGAGTAGAACCGGGACGGCAAGCATGTTAGTCGCAGACTAACTGATGTTACGTCCTGAATGCGGTTTTGAGGCACGCCCAGGTATGTATAGGTCTCTCCAGTATTAAGATGTCTGATAACACTTATATCCACAAGCTCAGGGTCCTTGGGAACGCCAGTAATCTTTCCTTTCTTCAGATAAATTTTGGCACACTTGTCCAAGCCAAAGTCCATCCCAATCTCTCCTGTGTAGATCTTGACAATATTTATAGCAGTTTGAAGTTTGCTTCTACCAGAGGCATAGATCTTCAGGTCATCCAGATAAAATACATGAGTGACCTTATGCTCGCGCTGATTAGTGTTGCCACAGAGGTATCCAGGAGAATTTCGTAGTGCGAGAGATAGAGGCAAAAGTGTGATGCAAAAAAGCAAAGGGCTCATGGTATCACCTTGAAAGATGCCCCTCTGGAAGGTGACGTTGTTCGTTGTCACACGATAATTTCCAGATGAGATAGTAACTCTAGTTTTGCAAAGAGGCATCAATCTCTCTATGCATCTCACTATGTGTGGATGTACCTTCAAGCTTTCCAACAGACAGATGATAAGTCTATGAGAGGTTGAATCAAAAGCTTTCCGGTAGTCAATCCAGGCCATTGACAGGACGCGCTGATGGGCTGCAGCGTCTTTACAGACACACCTGTCAATTAGCAGGTTCTCTCGACAGCCTGCTACACCTTTTTTCGAGCCACGTTGTTCGTACATCTCTCGCCATACAGGCTCAATTCGTCGAACAATCCTGTTGTTGAGGACAGCTGTAAAGATCTTATACAGCGTGTTCAAACAAGTTATTGGCTTGTAATTCTCTGGGTTGGACAAGTTGCCTTTTTTTGGCAGGAGTATAGTGCGTCCTAACACCAGCCACTGCGGAATGGGCGTCTCCGACTTTAAATATGAGGTGAATATGCGGGCCAAATGTTGGTGTGTAAAAGTAAACTTCTTCCACCAAAAGTTCTTGATACAATCTGGTCCAGCAGCGGAAAAGTTCTTCGTGCCTCTAAGTGCTTTTTTCACCTCTTCGGCAGTGATTGATGGACATTCCTCCTCAGATTTTATGAGGTTGTCGCAAAACTCCTTGAAGCGGATGATATTTTCAGTATCTTCTTTCAACTCTAGTGTTTTCGGGATCTTGTACACCTCTCTCCACAAAGTCTCTAACTCCTTGGGCTTGGGTGGATTTTTTACAGAAACAGGTAGATCGCTGAAGAGGCGCGATGGGTCAGCGAGAAACTGTTGATTCTCCCTGATCCATCTCTCCCTCTTCTGTATTCTCCTCCTTGCGTCAGATAACAGTCGTATTTTGTCAACAATATGCTGCTTGATTGTCAGCAGCTTTGACTTGTTTAGTGTGCGATTCAAGATCCTTAGTTCTTGGGCGAACTTTCGAACCCTTTCCGTAAACGGTCTACCAGATGTTATGTAGTCAATCACACATTGAACACGGGACGCATTCTGTCTTGCCCATCCAATCTTCTTGTTCAGTTGATGCAAGTGTCTCTTGGTCTTTTGATCCATCGTTGGTTTCAGCCTTCGATTTGAATCAGCCAAAGTTCTCGCAGCACCATAAACTGAGCAATTGATGGTCCAGAGGTCGGACTCTTGCGAGATATCTCCACGAAGGAAGCCATCCATTTCAGCCAGATCTTGGGGCTTACGAGGAACTTGCATGTTAATGTTCCTTCTAGTAATGAAATTGCGATCATCTCTCAGAAGGTGCCTGCTTTCTGCGGTTGGTCTCAATGTCGCTTCCTCATCTTTGTCTGCAGCTTCATAAAGCAGCGGTTGGGGAAGCGCTTCGCGTACATATCCATTTTTCCGGAGGTAGTCGGCTTGATTTCGCAAAGACTGATGCGAAACGTGCTGAAGCTCTGGGTGTTTCTGGCACCACAGAGTGTGCATACGCGCCATAAAGCCTCCGCGAACAGGGATAATGCTGGCATCGTAGCAGTCTAGCACGTCATCCCTGACTCGATCCGTCCACTCAATGTGGGCGTTTCGCCGGTTCGTCGTCGTGTTTCCATCTAAATTATTTTCAGCACCCCGAACTCTAGGCTGATCGGCATTTTTTGCCGACCCATTGTCGGGTGCTCTGCGCGTTCGATTGTCTTGAACCGCATCTACAACATTTTGGTGTTTTGGTGGTTTCATTGTTGTTCCCACGAGCAGCTAGGGAAAGGGTTAGTCCGTCCTTGTAAAGCCCCGCGTGCAAGGATAAGGCTGATACTCTGAGAGGTCGCCCGGTATCCCAGAGTCACCGTTTGAGACACCTAACCCAGGTGCCATTCAGCTTTCGGCACGGTTGTTACGCCTCCGCTTAGGAGTTATTCCTTCGGGACCATCCCTGGACAATTGTCCGCGACTGCTTATTAATTATTGTAACCATATTCAGCAGAAACCCTTGGTACAGGAACACTCTATCCGCAACCCGAGGACGCGTTCGGTGGCTTTGTCATAGGCCCTTCGGTTCTATTCCAAAGGAATCGAAACCGAAT
>CAKNYM010052426.1:54113-74015 GCA_932195095.1 Andricus curvator
AGCTAAACTCTGAATTTGTTTATGAATATTGTTTAAATAATTATTAATTATTGTATATTTGCAAAGTATCGAAGAAATCTTGATGCACTGAACTAATTGATCCTAGTCGTTGAAAAATGGCCAAGGTCTAGATTTCTTTATGAAAATTCTTTAAATAATTAATAATTCTTGGAAATTTGCAAAGCATCATATAAAAAAAGTCATCGGAATGATATTCTTAGTTAATTCTGTAAAAAAATGTAGCCTATTTGTTAAAACATAGCCAAATTTTTTAATGAAAATAGTTTAAATCATAATTAATTTTTGCAAATTTACAAAGCAACATCGAAAAGAGTCATCAGAAAGACTTTTCATAGCATCATAGAAAAAAGTAATCGGGAAGATTTTCTTCGTTAATTCTATAAAAAAATTCAGCCTATTCGTTGAAAATAGCCAAAATATGAATTTGTGAAGCAGCCTAGAACAAGAGTCTTCGGAAAGACATACTTAGTTTACTCCGTAAACAAATTGCGCCTATTCCTTGAAAAATAGCCAAGCTCTGGATATTTTGATAAACATTGTCTAAATAATTAATAATTGTTGTAAATTTTCAAAGCATCATACATAGGAAAGAGTTGTTTGAAAAACATTTTTCATTGATTCCGCAAAAAAATTGAGCATATTCGTTGAAAAATGGTCAAACTCTTAATTTGCTTATCAACATTGTTCAGATAATAATTAATTCTTTGAAATTTTCAGAGCATTATATAAAAAAAGTCATCGAAAAGATATACTTACCTAATTCTGTAAACAATTGAGCCTATTCGTTGAAAAATACCCAAACTCTTGAATTTTTTAATCGAAATTGTTTAAATAATTAATAATCTTGTAAATTTATAAAGCAAAATAGAAGAGAGTATCAGAAAGATGTTCTTAGGCGCCTCCGTAAACAAATTGTGTCTCTTCCTTGAAAAACACCCAAACTCTGAATAAGTTTATGAAAACTGTTCAAATAATTAATAATTATTATAAATGTGCAAAGTGTCGTAAAAATAGTTATTGGAAATACATTCTTTGTTGATTCTGGAAACAAATTGGGCCTATTCTTTCAGAAATAGCCAAACTCTTAATTTTTTAATGAAAATTGTTCAAATAATTAATAAATCTTGTAAATTTGCAGAACAGTATAGAAAAAAGTCATCTGAAATATATTCTTATTTAATTCTGTTAAAATTGAGCCTACTCCTTGAAAAATAGCCAAACTCTGAATATGTTTATAAAAATTGTTTGAATAAATAATAATTATTGTAAATTTACAAAAGTACCGTAGAAAAGAGTTACTGGAAACACATTCCTGGTGATCCCGTAAACAAACTGAGCCCATTCATTGAAAAATGGCCGAACTCTTAATTTGTTGAAATAATTAATAATTATTCTAAATTTACAAAGCATCATAGAAAAAGTCATCGGAAAGATATTCTTAGTTAATTCTGCAAAAAAATTGAGCCTATTCGTTGAAAAATAGCCAAATTCTCAATTTGTATGGAAATTGTTTAAATTGTTAATAATTATTGTAAATTTACAAAGCAACATATAAAAGAGTAATCGGAAAGATATTCTTAGTTGACTCCGTAAACAAATTGTGCCTATTCTTTGAAAAATAGCCAAACTCTGAATATGTTTATGAAAATTGTTGAAATAATTAATAATTATTGTATATTTGCAAAGTATCGTAGAAAATAGTTATTCGAATTACATTCTTTCTTGATACCCTAAACTAATTTATCCTATTCGTTGAAAAAAGGCCAAGCTCATAATTTGTTTATGAAAATTGTTTAAATAATTAATAATTCTTTGAAATTTGCAAAGCATCATACAAAAAAGTCATCGGAAGGATATTCTTAATTAATTCTGTGAAAAAATGTAGCCAATTTGTTAAAAAATAGCTAAACTCTAAATTTTTTAATGAAAATTGTTTAAATTATTATTAATTCTTGTAAATTTACAAAGCAACATAGAAAAAAGTCATCAGAAACACTTTTCATAGCCTTATAGAAAAAAAAGTAATCGGAAAGATATTCTGGGTTAATTCTATAAAAAAATGTAGCCTATTCGTTGAAAATACCCAAAATCTGAATTTGTAAAGAAACATAGAAAGAGTCTTCGGGAAGACAAACTTAGTTGACTCCGTAAAAAAATTGTGCCTATTCCTTGAAAAATAGCTAAACTCTGGATATGTTGATAAACATGTTTAAATAATTAATCATTATTGTAAATTTTTAAAGTATCATACATAGGAAAGAGTTATTTGAAAAACATTTTTTATTGATTCTGTAAACAAATTGAGCCTATTCTTTAAAAAATAGCCAAACTCTTGATTTGTTCATAAAAATTGTTTAAATAATGATTCATTCTTTGAGATTTGCAGAGCATTATAGCAAAAAGTCACTGGAAAGATATTCTTATCTAATTCTGTAAAAAATTGAGCCTATCCGTTGAAAAATAGCCAAACTCTAAATTTGTTAATCGAAATTGTTTAAATAATTAATAATTATTGTAAATTTACAAAACATAGTAAAGAGTCATCGGAAAGACAATCTTAGTTGACTCCGTGAACAAATTGTTCTGAATGTGTATATGAAAATTGTTCAAATAATTAATAATTATTGTAAATTTTCAAAGTATCATACATAGGAAAGAGTTATTTGAAAAACATTCTTTATTGATTCCGTAAACAAATTCAGCCTATTCTTTACAAAATAGCCAAACTGTTGATTTGTTTATCAAAATTGTTTAAATAATGATTCATTTTTTTTCTAATGAATATGTTTATGAAAATTGTTAAAATAATTAACAATTATTGTAAATTTGTGAAGTAACTTAGGAAAGACTTATTTTTAATACATTCTTTTTGGCTCCGTAAACAAATTGAGCCAATTCGTTAAAAATAATGATATTACAAATAATAATTCTTGTAAATTTACAAAGCAGCATATAAAATAGTTATCGAAAAGACATTCCTAGTTGACTCAGTAAACAAATTCTGCCTATTCCTTGAAAAATAGACAAACTCTGAATATTTTTAGGAAAATTGTTAAAATAATTCATAATTATGGTATATTTGCAAAGTATCGTAGAAAAGAGTTATTGGAAATACATTGTTTCTTGATACCCTAAACTAATTTATCCTATTCGTTGAAAAAAAGGCTAACGTCTTAATTTGTTTAGGAAAATTATTTAAAAAATTAATCATTCTTGGAAATTTGCAAAGCATAAAAAAAAGTCATCGGAAAGATATTCTTAGTTAATTCTTTAAAAAAATTTAGCCTATTTCTTGACAAATGCCCAAAATTCTATCCATGGAAAAATGGCCAAACTCTGAATTTGTTTATGAAAATTGTTCAAATGATTAATAATTCTTGGGAATATACCAAGCATAGAAAAAAGTCACCGAAAAGATATTCTTAGTTGACCACGTTTTCTTTATAGATAAATGAGCCAAGGGTAAACACATTTTTTTAATTTTCTAAACTTCTTTAAATTCCAAAAATAATTCAAATTTTAATGTTTTCTAACAAAAATAGCACAGATGAATTCATATTTTCCATTGTTTAAGATTGCAATAATAACAGTTACAATTAGAAGAAAGTTATATTCTTTGAAAATGTAACTGAAAGGTAAATAAAATGAAATTATAAACGTTCATAATTTTTTATTGTTAGTTAAAATTATAATCGTCTTTGAAAATGTACATGAAAGTAAAATAAATCAAATTTCTAAATGTACATAATTTGTATGTTTTATTATTCTAATAAAAAAAAATTATTTTCGAAAAAAAGTAAGGCTGTATAATTGTAAAAATAAATATTAAGAAATGAGCCAAAATATTAATTAAAATTGTAACTTTGTCTTTTAAAAATAATTAGCCCAGAATGAAATAATATTTTCAATTGCGTAATATTTAAAGAATAGTTTAAATTTGAAAAGTCATACACGTCGAAAATGTAACAAAAATAATAATAAAAGGAATTGCTAAATATTCATAATTTTCCATTATTTATAATTATAATAAAAATGTTTGAACTTGTAGTTGAAACTGTAAATTTTTTTTTAATTTGCTTGAAAGCTATCTAAATTTTGAAAAAATTGAAAAAAAAACACAGAATGAATTCATTAAAATGTTTTAATATTACATAACAGTAAAAATTAGGGGAAAATATGCTGCATGTGAAAAATTAATTCAGAAAATCTTAAAAAAGCACAATATCATTTTATTGACGAGATTATTAAAGTACTGGAAGCAATTAACAAAAAGAAAAAAGACTGAAATTAATGAAAAGTTTTTACCATTATTAAAATTTTTACTGGTTTTTTAATTCTCATTAGATATATTTCGCAAATATTTTCTTATAAAAATGAATTTGTTTAAAATGTTCAAATGGTTTTGATTTTAATATTATAGTTCAGATAGAGAAGTTGTGCTTATTATTAAAAAGGTTATAGCTGCATGTATGCTTTAATGTAAGCTAAAAAATAGCCAAACTCTGAATTTGTTTATGAAAATTGTTTAAATAATCAATAATTATTGTAAATTTATAAAGTAGCAAAGAAAAGAGTCATCGGAAAGGCAGTCTAAGTTGATTCCGTAAACAAATTGAGCCTATTCGTTGAAAAATGGTCAAACTAAAGATATTCTTCGATAATTATGTAAAAAAATTGAGCCTTTTCGTCGAAAAATATGAGAATTCCGTGTAGCACATAATAAAAGAGTTTTTATCAGAAGGATTTGTTGATTACTTTTGTCTTCAAAGCGTAAAAAGTAATTTGGTATGGTTTTCGGATACCGTAACGTCGGATACCATAACCTGCTTTTCGCTGTCAGGGACGAAATTTCGTCCGTTTTAGCTCCGTTAACGGAGCTAATCGAAGCCTTTTTCCAAATAATTTTATTAAAAATTAACGTAAATTGAGAATTCAAATTTTGTTACCTACGAGTACTGTACACAAAAAATAAAACGATTAGAGGGTTAATAAATATAAGGGCCCTGACTTTCTTCGGAGGTTTTGTTTACACCGGCTTTCGGTCTACTTGCTGTATCAAGAATACGTTTCATAATTAAACCTGAAGCCTGAAGTAAACCTGAAATTAATCAGAATGGCACGCTATAAAAGTAAACCATCTGACTCTCAGAATGTTAATGAAAAAAATGGTCAAAAACTCTTTAAAAATACTTAATTGTGCCAATCCTTTTTTTTTAAGTATTATACTTTAACAATTAGGATTATAATTTAGAATAATAATCGTAAAACTAAAAAAATATTTCAAATTTGAAAAAAATTATAAATTTTGGAAAAACTTTTCATTTCTTAAACAAAACTATTCTTCACTGTCATGTTACGTTTAATGTGTTAATATTTTACAGTATTGTTTTACTTTACATGCAATTAGAGAAAATCACCCGGAAAATCAAAAATTGAAAACATTTTTATGTGCTACAGGTCCTTCAAGTGAGAATTAAGCGTGAATATTTATAGGGTCCCTTTCTTTAAGGCCAATGAACCTAACCATTATGAAATAAACAAAATTTGAAACAATTTTCCAAAAAAAGTTGCCTTTGCCAAAAATTCCCTGTCTGTGGAGAATCACCCATATACCGAAGTATACATGCATATACTTCCACTAAGCTTCTTATGAAAACAAACATCTCGAGTTCAAATAAACAAAGATCGTCCATCGTCGATGAGATCGCCTTCAGTAGAACTGGATAAAACTAAGTAACGCTGACAGTAACGACACGAAGCCACTTTCAAAGATAGGAAATAAAATTTTAACAAAGAAGTTCAACTTTCAACCAAGTAATTGAATTTTCAATCCAGAAGATAGAGGTCAGTCTGTGGGTTGAGACTGATTCAAAAGTGGTAGGTGGTCCATTTGTGGGGACGGTAATGGAGACGATGTGACAGTCGGGAGACATTCAGGGAGATCCAGGGGGGGGGGGGGTCCTTGGTTTGGCTCTTCTTCGCTCGGGCAAGGGTTGGAGCGGAGAAACCAGTGAGATGTGGCTTGGCCCGAAGCCGGGGAGATCTGTCTTCTTGGTTTTGTTTGTTTTTAAAACCTGTTATTTGTTCAATTTTAAATATTATACAAGAGTTGCACATGAGTATTCTTATTATTATTATTATTGTTGTACCTATTCCTACTAGGAACTTACCAGCTCAAATTAATGTTTTCTTTTTCTTTTGTAATTTATCTTTAATTTGTCGAGCCAGACGCTAAATATATTTTTATTATCGGGAAAAATAAGGTTGAGCAAAACCCATGAATTTACCTGTCTTCTTGGTCTCGCGGACCTTACTTTTATGGGCTTCGCTTCAGAAGCGGCGCACCATGCGCGACACAGGCGAGTGGGGGTTCACTAACGAGGATCGTTTCGTCGACCTCGCTGCGAGGGGGCTTCGCGCGATAGGTTCGCTCTCGCCACGCAAAAGTCTGCGACCGTCGGATGAACAGCTAAACCGCGCTTGCACTGTAGGTTGTCAGAGGGACATTAACTTTTTGACAGAGTGCCGCGAATCAATTTATTCTAAGTCGAATGACAGGTTGGGTCAGGACGCCTGGGCTACGAAAGAAAGAATCATGGATGTTTGCCAAATATTATTCATGGTTGTAAATATTATTTAGAATCATGAATATAATTTAGCGGAAATCAAGATTAATTTTCTACCAAAAGGACGAACTGGAGTAAAATACATCAACTATTCAACTAAATTGTTGAATTTTCAACCAAAAATAAAATAATTAAATTTTCTGTTGAAAAAATAATTTAGAAACAAACGAATTTTCAAAAGAGTAGTTGAATTTTCAACCAGAGAGATGCATCTTCACATAATAAAATGAATTTTTAACAAAAAGGTTCAATTTTCAAACAAATAATTAAATTTGCAATCCAGAAGTTTAATTTTCTACCAAAAAAGACGAACTTACAATAGAATACATATATTTTTTACCAGATTGTTGACTTTTCAATCCAGGAGATTAATTTTCTACAAAAAAAAGAATAACGTTTCAGTTGAAAAAAGATAATTTAAATAAAACAACTTTTTAACCAAATATTTGAACCTTCAACCAGACAGATGGATCTTCAAATAATAAAATGAATGTTTAACAATGAAGTACAACTTTCAACCACGTAATTGAATTTTCAATCAAGAAGATTACTTTTCTACCAAAATAGACGAACTTACAATAAAATACGTACACTTTTAACCAAATTGTTAATTTTCAACCAAATATAGAACAATTACATTTTCAGTTAAAAAATTAATTTCAAATAGAAACCGAATTTTCAACAAAATAGTTGCATTTTCAAAATGAGAGATGGATCTTCAAATAATAATTCAAAAATGTTTCTAAAAATAGAGGCATAAGTCTTACGAAATATAATGAAAAAATTAATAATTCAAAATGCAATTATAGTTGAACGAGCGAAACATGTCACGCGAGTTAACCTCAAAATCTCAAAGACAGAGCACTAGAAAGTTGTCATCTACTGCAGCTCCACTTTTTCAACAAATGGGGCTTAGTGTAACTTAATAGCCTCCAACATTTTATAAGCTTTTAATTGTTTGTAAGTGTAACGGCGATACCACGCTGGAAACACCAGTTCTCGTAAGATCACTGAAGTTAAGCATTGTTGGGCGCGGTTAGTACTTGGATGGGTAACCGTTCAGGAATACCTGCGTGCTGTTGGCCCGTCGTGGGTGTGGTGGGCCCACATTGGTAGTAAATATTCACCTAGAAACACTACCCGATTCGGGTAGTGAGGCAATGAACTTTCGAGTTCGAACTGCTAATCTATGTATGTATGTATGTATGTATGTATGTATGTATGTAAGTGTAATAACTATGGGTTATCGTAAAATACGATAAAAGATCGATCTTACTCACTACGGGTACATCAGTAATGCTTGTGGAAAATTCCTCACTTTTCAGAGCGTAGGTAACTAAATTGTCAATTGCCCTTAGTTTATCATAATAACCGACCTTCACTTCACCAGATAAACTCAAAATGTATTTACTAGACATTTTTAACTTGCAGATAAGCCCAATTCTTTAACTAAGATAATGCACGCGACGCAATGTATACAATGCAATGGTATCCCCGGGCTATTCGGACATTTTGAAATGACGTCACAAGTGGAAATACTCTATTTGAAACGCAAATACAGGTGCGCGCTACAACCAATAAACGTCACTATACTCGAAAATCGAAAGACGTTACTATCGTTATTCTCTCCATTAAATTCTAACCCGCAGATGCTGAGCGGAAAATCATGTCACGCGTAGAGTAAGCAAGTATCACTATCGAAAGTCGTTACTATCGCTATTCATTCCATTTAATTCTAACCCACTGATGCTGATCGAAACAACGTGTCACGCGCCTACAGCAAACGTTACGAGTAGTGATGCATGTCGATCATTTTTGGACAAAATCGAGATTTTCTTAAAGCATAGTTAGATGGAACTGAAATGTAATGGAGATCAAGAATTTGCAATGAAAAAAGTCGATCGAGACCAGACGATCATCTCGACTGAGTGATCGTTTGTCTCGATGTGATGTGATCCTAATCCAAACATATAAAGTAAATTGTATTTTATTTCAAAAAATTATTCGAAGAATGTCTAGTTTTTGTAGTTGTTATATATCTTCATGTTTTTTCGATAAAATTTTTAGCCCGAAGAGGTCAGCGAACCAAGCTGACGAAACTTTGCAAGAATAATTGTGAATTTTTAATTAAAATTTACCTCTTTTTTACAGATAAATAACGTTTTCATAATACATGCATGGAAACCAGTCACATTCTCTGCATATTTGCCGTGGAGAAAGGGGGGCTTTTTTCGAGAGTGTGTTTCCATCATAGATTCATATTCTCCCGGGTAAAAATCATAAGTATAGGAGTGATCAATCATTGTCTTTCCGAAGTATGAAAAATGTATGGCAAATGAGACGATCTCATATACTTCAAGTATATTAAAGTACTGTAGATAAAGTCTAGCTAAAGTATAGCAAAACTATATCTGAAGTATAGCTGAAGAATAAATGAAGTACAGATGAAGTATGGTTAAAGTATCGGGCACAGAATGGCACTCATTTGTTTTTCAAGATATCCTAGAAACGAGATAAAAGTAATGCATCAATAGCTCGTCCGATAATATAAAAAGTTCACGATGCTGGTGATTTCGTGAAAAAAATGTGTATTGAAGATTTTCGCGAGTGCAACGCAAAAGCGCATTAATACAAATTTGAATTTCTATAAAAATTCGTTCAACTTTTTCGCACGAAATAAGATTTCGGAATTGAAAATAACCATTTCTGTTTTCAACTTTATGGGAAATCATCATAAAACACGAGGATCTATAATAGAAAATTGATTGGTAAGAGATCCAGAATCATTGATTCCTAACCCGCATATAGTGTTATTATCAGAAAAACTTAAAAAGTTGTAATCAAATTATTATTTAGGTGAAATATTTAATCTTAAATTATTTGTCATATAAAGTCAAATAATTGAAGTGACAATTAACATTTTACTTATTTCAGAAATTGCTAACAATATTTTTATTTTTATGAAAAGCATAATTCTGGATCTCTAATTTTATGTATTTCAGGTATCTCAATATCTCCCAGCATCAATAATATGGCTATACATACTATAGCCACACTTTTCTTATACTTTAGATATATTTTTCCTTTACTTTAAACAGACTTTACATACTTGAGCTATACTTTAGATATATACTTTGACAAAACTTCAACTATACTTTAGCTATATTTGAGATATACATTTAATATACTTTATTCAAATATACATGAAGCATGAAAGAGTCTCATTTACCATTCTTTTACTATACTATCTGAGAGATCACTCCCATACGATTTCCCAGATGTTTTCGTAGATCAATCCCATACCAAAATTATTTTACCCGGTCTACAAATTACGCTAAAAAAACATATAATAATTTTTAATTAATACTATACCTTATTATAATCAAAGCCCGCAAATGTTTCAGCTCTCCGGGGAACGCAAAGAGATGGTGGAACGTAAGCATCGCTATGACGTTCTCCAGCGGAACTCAAGCTTCTTGAAAGCGTCCCTCCACCTGCCGTGAACGACAAGGAACTAGCAAGACGTGTAGCTTCCTGTACAGCGGTTACGACCTAAAAATATAATTGTCAATCAAATAGGCGAGTGACCGACCGGCAAAAAGTAGTTTATAAATCGAAAAAGTTACACTGCGTGAACCGGCTAATTATTTGTTTAAAATAAGGCCGATATGAAATAAACGAAAACTACCCATTTTGGTTAACCTCAGTCACTGGCGTGACCTTGAGATGGAGTCATCAAGGTGTTATCTGAGCGTTTTGTGACCCACAGCGTTCGGGCTAAATCAGACATGATTAAAAAATTGTTTCGACATATGAACTATCACATGATGTTAGAGAGACTTTAAACAACATTTTGAAATATAAATCATGGATAACACGTTGAAACCCAAGATTTTTTATGTCCGGCAACGAATGATGAAATTGAGGATTGATGGACTAATAAAAAGACTGAATTCCATTCAAATCGGGCAGGCAGACCATGCTCAAGTCATAGAATCATTTTCTACTCAAATATATTGTTTTCCAAAGAGAATCAGACGACACTTATGTTACCGATTAGCCGACAAAATTTTGTTGAAAAAAGTTATGAGTATTTGAATTTAAAAAATTGAAAATGCGGATTATCAAAAAATTTTCGGAATTTTTGTTAAACGTGTGATAATTTTAATCTATAACAGATATTTATCTTTTTCTTTCTGATTCTGATGGCATTTATCGTCCTCTTTTGAAATCCGTTAGAAATTTGTAAAAAGTTAAAAATTGGCGACTTATCTGAAAATATTCAGTCAATTTACTCAAAAACTTCACCGTTTTTTTGTCTCATGATTTTTTTTCTAGATTCACCCTAATGTAAAGAGTGTATTCCATGAGTCTCCCATGTGTCCAAACCTTTGAGAGAAGAGAGAATTTGATTTTCTTTGAAAAACGAAAATTCACATTTTTTGCGAAAACGATACAAAATACGAAAAACGTCAAGGGAATTAAATTGTTTCTGTAAAAAAGTTCTCGAATAATGGCTCTTGATAACTTTCTCTATCTCGCGTTATTTTCGAGATTTTTGCGAAAATATGTATAACATCCTATGGAATTTATTTTGTCATAAAAATACAATTTTATGGTGTCATCAAAAACAAAAAATAACATCATTTAAAGGTTTGAATAACTTTTACAACAAAATTTTTCCTTTGAAGTCGGTATTTTGAAAATATATGACACTCTTCATTTATTCTAACTTACTTCATTATTTTTCCAGAATGATGTTTGTGTTATTGATCAGGGTAAAAATGATTAAAGATGATGTTAATATTGTTATTGTTAATAATTCATTATTCTTCCACCAACGCTTCGTTAAGACTGTTCAATTAAGTTCTTTTTGGTTTTTCATCACACCATAAAATTGTGTTAGTCAGAAAAAAAATAAATCTTAAAGGATTTTAGAAATATTTTACTAACAATCTCGACAATAACAATAACGAATCGTTTTGGCAAAAAATGTGAATTTTCGTTTTTCAAGAAAAACAAATTCTCTCTTCTTTCCAAGGTTCGGGAACATGGCAGACTATCATAGAATATACTCTTCACATTAGAACGAATCTAGAAAAAATCAAGACATAAAAACAGTGGGGTTTTTGAGTAAATTGACTTTGATTTTTTTTGAGAAAAATAACCGCTATTTTGTCAATTTTGAACTTTTTTACAAATTTTCAACGGGCTTCCAAAGAGGACTTGTACCAAAAATTTTGACAATTTTTGATAATCCGCGTTAAACATTTTTTAAATTGAAATACTCATAAGTTTGTCGAAAGAATAATTCCGGCAAATCGGTAAGATAACGTAAAAGGTGAAGTTGAAGAATTGAACAAAGTTGAATTTATTTTGTTGTTAAAGTTATATTTAGTATTAGGTGTTAGGAGATTTGTAGTCAAGTTTAAAGCAGAGGAAATGTAATATTATCTTTAATGGCTGTGAATTCAAGAACTTCTATGATAAAAGTTCAAAATATATGCCAAATTATGATTTTGAAGGTTCTCAGGAGCCTAAATGAAACAAAACTCACGCCCCACGGCTACTTCAACACTAAAATCCGATTCGCATATTCGTCACAATGTTAAAAATTCAGACGCGCATTACTAGACTCATGTGTCAATGTGATACACAATATTATTGATAAATATTTTAACAATGTTTAGCTTTTAGAAGATAGATAGGTTATCAATATTATCTATAATTGAGATGTCAAATTTGTTGACAGGGTCATAATTTTCGAGATAAGTAATTTTGTTTAGACTCTTTATCACCTTCTTTTTTAATGAAGCATATTTCTGTGAAACATCGCTTGAAATAGTTGGATTCTAAATGTAAAATTTCAATGATGTCTCAATCAATAAACAAAGTATCACCGTTATGAAATTCAGTTAGGTGTTTGCTAATCACTCTGTTACTTCGAACTGAGATTTATATTTTTACAGTGCTCTCTTCTAATTCTCAGGGGGCATCTGTTATATCCGCAATTTTCTAATTTTTTGACATAACGACTAACTAGATGCAACCTAGCTTACTTTGAGGAAAACCAAGCAACAATTGCTCAGATATATAATCCGGCGCATTATAGCGGAACCATTCAATCTTGAGTCTAACTGTGATAATTGCACTACTGGCCATAAAGTAGAAACCGCAAGGTAATTAAAAGATATAAGATAATTATATATTACCGATTAATCAATACATATGGATATGCTTATAAAATAAATATATCGAATATCATGTACAGGGTATCCCAGTACTCTAGGTACATATGCGGCATAATTTCTGAAGTGTACCCACCTCGAAAATGAAAGTTGTCCGATCGGGCTAAAAATTGGCCCAATTGTAGTCCTATTAGATAGTACTCCTCACACCAAAAATTAATTCATTTCGATAATTATTTATCAAAGTGGAGGGGGTACAATTTTTGGGTTTTTTAAGCAAAGCCTTACTTTCAAACGTTTGTAACTTTTGTCCTATTGCCTTAAACAAAATTTCACTTCAAATATTTTCGATAGATTTTTTCACAAACTTTCTGTTGGTATTAACGATTTTTTTTAAGTCAAAATTTGACCCGAATTTTTGAAAATAAAGAATAAATGACTTTTTTTTCAAATTTGGGCATTTTTTCCTTCAAAATAGTTTTAAAAGAAAGCTGAGATTTTTTCCTATAAGACCCCCAATTTTCAGAGTGGCAAATTAATTCCTCTTTGAGTAATAGAACGATACGTAAACAAGATTCCATGATAGGGCGGGTGGCGCGCGATTTCCCCTAGTGCGCTCACGCCGAGGATCTTTGTGCAACGCTTTAATGCCAGTTTTTCAAGTTAAATAATATTATATGCTACTAGAATAACTGCTCTCTGCATTTGTGTGCATCATGAGAATGTCAAGTTGATGTTGAATGAAATAAATATTCAACATTTAAAAGAGGATACTGACATGGTGCTCACAAATTATCACGACTGCCTGGATGCTATTGTATGGTATGTCCTAACTCTTCAATTTCCTGTCATTTAGGAGCGTGTGAAAACTGTCCAGGTACTGCAAACTTGAAAGATAACATCACAAAAGCTTTTGATGAAAATTGTATGAATGAAGTGAGATTTGAAATTTGGTTACAGACCGACAGATATACTCTAAAGACTCTGTTAATGGATACTGATGAATTCCTAGATGATTTCTGTGAAAGGCGGTTCAAATTAAAAACTCATCACTTTATTTCGAAGGAGCAATCATCTTTTTTCAAAAACCTGAAGGAAAATTTATTGCTAGGGAGTTTTTGATTTGCTTCGATTTCGCTGAGAATTACGCGTTCATAATTCAGAATGCAGCGCAATCATTCCACTGGAACAAAGACCAAGCTACAATATTCACTAGTGATGCATATCGATCATTTTTGGACGAAATCGAGATTTGCTTAAAAAATAGTTAGATGGAACTGAAATGTAATGGAGATCAAGAATTTGCAATGAAAAAAGTCGAGTTATCGTTCGTCTCGATCTGATGAGTATGGTGTTCAAGGTTTTAATTTAATCTGACGAGATTTTTGAAAAATTTGAAAATGATCGACATGCATCACTAATATTCACTGTGGTGATTTATTATAAAAAAGATGGAGAGCTCAAGCACGTAAGTATCGCAATCATATTTGATAACTTAGCTCATGACATGGTGGCTGTTCACGAGTATCAAAAGATAATAGTAAATTACTTGAAAACACATTTCAGGCCAAAGAAAATCTACTATTTCACTGATGGCGCAGGGCAACATTCTGAAAATAAGAGTAGCTTTGTTAATCTCCAAGCCCATGAAGAAGATTTTGGTATCCAAGTTGAATGGCACTTCCATGGTACATCTCATGGTAAGGGTGCATGTGATGGTATAGGAGCGAATATAAAGAGACAAGCAGCACGCTCAAGCTTACAATGTTCTCCGAAACATTACATACTCACTCCCCATGCTTTGTTTCAGTGGGAAAAGAGTAAATTCAAGGAAACTGAAATTTTTTTCTGCAGCACAGAAAATCATGCCTTAACCACCTAGTTACTGAAAGCCAGATTTGACAAAGCTGTCACGATACCAGGTACATTACAGTACCACTCTTTCATTCCCACTCAAGATGGAAAACTTCAACTCAAGAAGTTTTCGTCCTCTGAGAAATACGTCATCTTCTCAAATGGCAAAAAAAGAGAAACCACAAAAAAGGCCTGCAAAGAAAACAAATGTTGAAACTATCAACGAAAAATCGACCAGAAAGATACATAATATTACCATATAATATTACTTCCAGTGGAATGATTGCGCTGCATTCTGAATTAAGAAGGCGTAATTCTCAGCGAAATCGAAGCAAATCAAAAACTCCTTAGGCAATAAATTTTCCTTCAGGGTTTAAAAAAAAGATGATTGCTCCTTCGAAATAAAGTGATGAGTTTTTAATTTCAACAGCCTTTCACAGAAATCATCTAGGAATTCATCAGTATCCATTAACAGAGTCTTTAGAGTTCATCTGTCGGTCTGTAACCAAATTTCAAATCTCACTTCATTAATACAATGTTCATCAAAAGCTTTTGTGATGTTATCTTTCAAGTTTGCAGTACCTGGACAGTTTTCACACTCTCCTAAATGACAGGAACTTGAAGAGTTAGGACATACCATACAATAGCATCCAGGCAGTCGTGATAATTTGTGAGCAGCATGTCAGTATCCTCTTTTAAATGTTAAATATTTATTTCATTCAACATCAACTTGACATTCTCATGATGCACACAAATTCAGAGAGCAGTTAATCTAGTAGCATATAATATTATTTAACTTGAAAAACTGGCATTAAAGCGTTGCACAAAGATCCTCGGCGTGAGCGCACTAGGGGAAATCGCGCGCCACCCGCCCTATCATGGAATCTTATTTACGTATCGTTCTATTACTCAAAGAGTAATTAATTTGCCACTCTGAAAATTGGGGGTCTTATAGAAAAAATCTCAGCTTTCTTTTAAAACTATTTTGAAGAAAAAAAAGTGCCCAAATTTGAAAAAAAAGTCAAATTTATTTTTGATTTTCAAAAATTCGGGTCAAATTTTGACTTTAAAAAAAAAATCGTTAATACCAACAGAAAGTTTGTGAAAAAATCTATCGAAAATATTTGAAGTGAAATTTTGTTTAAGGCAATAGGACAAAAGTTACAAACGTTTGAAAGTAAGGCTTTGCTTAAAAAACCCAAAAATTGTACCCCCTCCACTTTCATAAATAATTATCAAAATGAATTAATTTTTGGTGTGAGGAGTACTATCTAATAGGACTACAATTGGGCCAATTTTTAGCCCGATCGGACAACTTTCATTTTCGAGGTGGGTACACTTCAGAAATTATGCCCCATATTTATATTTTTAAATACCTCATAAAAAATGGAATCGAAAATAATACTAAGATTTTGTTGTGAAATTAATAATTTACGAGTAATTAACAATTAAAGATTAACCAATCAGAAACATATTTTGCTTTAGAATAGCATTGAATTATTTTAACTTCCTTCGAGTATTTTGAATTCTACAGAATTCAAACGCATTGTTATAATTCCCTTATACTTCTTTGAATTCTTCTGAATTTTCTGAATTCTGTGAATTAATCTGAATTTTTCTAAATTCTTTCAACTCTTCTAAATTTTTTGAATTCATTGAATTTTTCTGAATTCTTTGAATTCCTCTAAATTCTTTGAATTCTTCTGAATTCTCTGAATTCTTCTGAATTCTCTGAATTCTTCTGAATTCTTTGAATTCTTCTGAATTCTCTGAATTCTTCTGAATTCTTGTGAATTCTCTGAATTCTTCTGAATTCTCTGAATTCTTCTTCATTCTCTGAATTCTTCTTAATTCTCTGAATTCCCTGAATTCCTCTGAATTCTCCGAATTCTTTTGAACATTTCTGAACTGTTTAAAGTGTACTGAATTTGTTAAATGCTCACGACATCACTGAATTTTTAAAATGTTTTTTAATTATTTTGAAATCATTAAAATACACTTTAAGCTGGTTTAAACTCCTTCATATCTTTAAGTCTTTTGTATTCTCTGAACTCTCCTGAATTATTCGGAATTCTTTGATTTTGAATTCTTTGAATTCTTTTGTATTCTCTTAATTCTTTCAAAATTCTCTGAATTCTTTTGAACTCTGTGAATTCTTCTGAATTCTCTTAATTATTTTAAATTTTTCTGAAATCTCTAAACTGTTATGAATTTTGTTAATTCTTACAAGACCAGTGAATTATTTTAATGTTTTTAATTATCTTGAAATAATTAGAATACATTTTAAGTTACTTGGAACTCCTTCAGATATTTTGAATTTTCTGAATTGTCTTGAAATTTCTGGAATACTAAAATAGACTGCAAGTAATGCATTATTTTCTGAAAATAATGGGTAATTTCAATAATTTCAAACTTTGCTGAACGGTGTTCTCTTATAAAATGTGGATGAGTTTCTCGTAAAAATGAGACTTTGTCTATTGTCTTGCCTTTTTTAAAAACTAGCCAAAATATTTTTAATCCATGAATTCCTATAATTCCACCGGAAGCAATGCATTATTTTCTGAAAATCAGGAGAAGTGTATATAATTTCCAGCTCCGGTGGTATTTTGCATATTTTTAAAAATAGGTAATAGTTTGTCGTCAAAATAAGAACATGTCTGTTGTATCCTCTAATTAAGAAACTACAAAAAGAACTTTTAAAATTTAAATTTTAATAATGCGACTGGAAGTAATGCATTTTTTTCCTGAAAATAATGAGAATTTTTAATAATTCCCAACTTTGCTGACCTATGGCCTCTTCTTTAAAAGGGATAATAGCTTTTCGTCAAGAAAGAACATATCTACTGTCTTCCCTATTTAAAAAGTACACAAAAAAGTCTTTTAACATAAATTCCAACCATGCCATCGGAAGTAATGTATTATTTTGATAAATTGAGAGGTTTTAGTAATCAGCACCAATAATTCTAATTGTAAGAGACATAAATATAGTATATACGTTTATTAAACAATAAGATATTGCAAAGTGTTACGGAAGGTTGTTTGCGGCTCGGTGGTTCGTCAACGACTAACTTCTCGTCGGGCCTTAAGGCCTTACGGCGCTAGTGTCGCATCACTTAGAAATCTGAATTCCCTATAACTCGTCCATTCTGACAGATAGTTTGACTCAAAATAATACTCAAAAGTAACTTAAACTAAATCCTCGTACGAGAAATAATCGCAATAAACATTACATATTGTAGAAATAAGATCGTCGTGCCAAGGTTTCATATTACATGATTCCCATGTACTTATGTATGGTCTTTGTGTAACCTGAAAATTCTCGACATCTTTTGGCACATATCTATCGTTGCGTAGCACATTAACAACTTCGTAGGGGCCTTTAAAGCGCGGAATGAGTTTTTTCGATGCCCCAAACGTAGTATCATAGTTTTGTACAATCGCATAGTCACCTAACTCGTATTTTCGTGGATCTTTATGTTTTTTGTCAAAGTAAGCCTTATTATATTCTTGAGACTTTTTATTTTTCTCAACCGCTTCGGACCTAACCTTTTCGAGGTCACGGGCCTCATTGCTGTCTTTGACATGCTCCAAATAATCCGCCACAGGATTAATCACAGAACCACGTTGGTTTACCCCAAATAATAATTTACTAGGACTTGTTCTTCGTAGGGCATATATCACAGCTAGCGTTTCTAACTCGAAGCTGTGAAACCTACTCTCTACTTCTGAAGTGCTTCTGGAAAAATAGAATATCGGATGAAATAGACCGTCAGATTTACGCTGCAGCAAGGCTTCACCGTAGCCTACCTTGCTGGCTTCGCAATGAAGTTCGGTTTCATCCTTAGGGTTGTAAATGCTCAATACCGGCGCACAGTCCTAAGAAGCTGAAACTTCGTATCCGAGGTACTCAATTTTAGTCTGAAGAAATTTGCATTTATCTAACCGCAACTCTAATTTATTTTCAACCATAAGCGCGAAAACTTGTTCCAAAATTATGAAATGAAATTCCAAGGATTCGCTAGCTATCAGAATATCGTCCAAATAAACGGCACATCACCGGATTTAATCAGCTGATCAAAGGTTTTGTTAATGAATCTCTGGAATTTTGCCGGTGCAGCTTTAAGCCCAAACGGCATCTTCGTATACTCAAATTGTCCGAGGGGTGTTATAAACGATGTGTACCGAATTGAATCTTCCGCCATATCAATATGGTGGAATCCATCTTTCATGTCAAGTGAGGTGAAATATCGTTTATCACGCAATTTATCAAATTGATCTTCTATTAGCGGAAGTGGATAATTATCTCTCAACGTAATTTTGTTTAAAAATTGATAATGTACACATAGTCTATATTCAGAATTTTTTCTTTTAGTTAGTACTATAGGGGAGGCATAAGGAGATTCACTTTCGCGGATAATACCTTTCAATATCAGGTACTCTCAAATTTGGTCTAATTTCTCTGTTTCTTCAAAAGATAATCGTCGCGGCGCGAAATAAATAGGGCGATCATCTGTCAAGCGTAAACTTAATTGGGTTTTGAATGTTGGAAATTTCGGGCGTTCTTTATTCAGATATTCAGAAGTAAAGAGTTTTTTAACCTTTAATTGCACCTCGTGATCTAATTCCGAATTTATCTCTAGTGAATCAGTAATTTCGCCTACCGAGATGTCAATATTAAAGATTGCTTTAGTGACTCTAGCTTCTACTTCAGGTACCGCCATTAATCCTGATCGACTAAGTTTGACGACGCTTTTAATTAGGTTCGTTAATTAGTGAAAACTATTTAAAGTAAAATAAAACCTATTGGTAAGGATGCTGTTCAAAAATTATTATTTGGATGTAGTTTTTGCGATTAGTTGGCTAATTACAATGAAATTACAATTGAAATAAGAAAATCAAAGAATTGGAGATAACTCAATTGTTTGAGAAGAATTTATGAAGATTCAGAAAATTCAAGAGACTTCAGACAATACAAAAGAATTCATATCATTTAAAGAGAATTCACAGAATTTCAAAAGAATTCAGAGAATTCAAACGACTTCAGGTAATTCAAAAGTATTCCGAGGATTGTAGAAGAATTAAGAGGATTCAAAAGAATACAGAGCATTCTAAATATTTGAGAGAATTCAGAGTATACAAAAGACCTGAAGTAATTTAAAATAACTCACGTTGCATTGTGATGATTTCAAGAGAATTAAAAACTATTGAAGCGA